>JAGGAV010000265.1:0-20210 GCA_017657295.1 Termitomyces sp. DKA64
GGGTGTCAGTAGTGTCTTGATGCATAACTGTGATGTGTGCTGGGGGAGGGTGGAAGGACTTTGGAGTTACCCAGACATTGAGGGAAGGCTGGGAAGATCATGGGGAATGCTGGAGAAGCATTGGGGATCTCCAGAGAAGCATCAGGGGTTGCTGGAGCAGGTGCTGAGAGTAGGGGAGTGTCATAGAGGTTGGGGAAGGAAGGGGGTGTGCTCTTGGCTTGCTGAGTTTGGCTGGGGTAGGCCTGGAGGCAAGGTGGGGTCTCCAGGGATGGGTCATGACATCACTCCCCCTTCAGTGTCAAGACCCTTTGAGGTGCAGGGAAATTTCCAAGGGTCAATGGTGGTGTAGAAATCAAAGTCAAAGTGAGATGACTTCTTCAACTAGAAGCTCCCCAGAAAAAAAATAAAAGAGGACCAAAACATGTCCAGCCTACCATTGTTACCTTCCCATGTCTTCCCCAGCCTCTTGATCTTCATTGTCTTCATTGTCCCCCACTCCTCCACCTTCCAATGAGAACCATGTGGAGGTCTGGGCCAAGTACAAAGCCCAGAGGGCAGAGTTCAACCAGCATTGGGACTAGAGGAGGGTCAACACAATGTACTGGTGGTGTAAGTGGCTAGTCTTCTGAGTGTGCCCATTGCATACTGATTCATTTTCCCAGAGCTGTCCAGGGTGGTGGCAGGTCCCTCCTTGGTCCTGGCCCTAGCCAATACCTTGGGGCCATCTACCCAACCTTTCTCCCCTTCCCTAGCTCATCCTGTCCAGCTGGCTCTGGGCCTGGGGATGGTGTAAGTGGTTCTGGATTTGCAGCAGGTTCCTCAGGTGGAGATGATGGTGGATCAGTTTGCAGAGGTGGTGGGGCAGGTCCAGGGGCCCCCCACCCTGGAGTGGTGTAGGGCAGAGGCTCCAGTAAGTTGTGGGGCAATCTCATCATTGTAATTTAGCTGATCTACTGCTCAGTGTGTGACCTGCACTCACCAGAGAGAGGTTTGCAAGTTTGAGGAGCCAGTAGTGGGATCCTGGTGGGATTCATTGGTGTGCCTTCTGCATTGTGGGCAGCACAAGAAGTGCTTGGTGTTGAGGGACTGGCATGTGGCTTGTATTGCCATGGAGTAGGGATGAGAGCTGGAGTGGGTGCTGGAGTGGCTAGACAAGGGGCAGTGGGGTTGGGTCTCTGGGCATGGGGAGGGGGTGCCTCAGTCAGGTGGTCCTGGAGGGGAGGTCAAGGGGGAGGGAGTTTGCCCCCTAGGGAAGATTGGGCCTCCCCAGGGTGGGCATAAGGAGGAAACCCTCAGCACACAGGCCAAGGGTAAGCACAGGGCATCTCCTCCCCTGGAGGCTGGGCCTAGCAAGAGGCCCCATGGGGAGATGGTGATGGCAGGCCTCTCTGGTTTGCATGTCTATTTGCTGAGGTTGGGGGTGCTCATGGGGTTGTCTGGGGACCTAGGCCTGCACTGGAGGATAGCAGAGCTTGAGGGACACCTGGTGGTGCAGGAGGAAGAGCTCCAGGGGTTGTGGGAGGAGCTGGTGGCAACATGGCAGGATAGGGATGCAGCCCAGCAGGATTGCAATTTTGCACTGTGGGAGGTAGGGGAGAGGGATACCAGGGCCCAGGGGCTCCAGGAGTGCCTGGAGCAACTGGAGGCCCATGCAGAGGGGAGTGTGGTGATGGAGTGGTGGGTGGGGCCAGAGTTGTGGGCAACCCAGGTGGAGGTGGAGGTGGGGAGGTGTTGGAAGGGGTGGCTGACCAACAAGGTGGCTGTGGGGCAGGGGAGGGTCCTATATAAGTACCTTCATCCAGACTGCCTTCATTACTGACCTTAAATCTCCTTAGGCTGGATCTGCAAGCACTGAATCCTCCTAAATGGGGCAACAGTGGCTTTTGCATTGGTGCAGGATAGTGTGCAAAGGATGTTGGGGGACCTCCCACTGGAGTTTGAGCAGGGGTTGGGGCAGATGGAGCAGCTGTTGGTGGGTCATCACCAGCAAAATTCAGTGGACCCCAGGTCTTGGTGGGAGGTGGCAGTCAATGTGGGGGAGGCCCTACTGAGGCACAAGGAGCTGCTAGCCATGGTGGTAGCTCAAATGGAGATGGATGTGGCAATAACAGGGATGGAGATGGGGTTTCCAGAGGAGGAGGGGTGAGGGGGTTGTGGCTCCAATGTCAATCACTCTTTTTTGGACTTTCTTTTTGTTATCTTGACCTGTCATATATTGTATTTGTAGTACTGTGGGTAATGATTTCTTTCTGTCTTAGTGTGATTTTCATCCCAAGTGTTATCCTCAGGTCTGTAGCCTTTCCAACAGACTAGGTACCGGAGCTGACTGCAGACAAGGTGGGAGTCAAGGATGTTGTTGACCTCATAGTGGTATTTGTCCTTGACTTTGACAGGTGGGGGCTGGCTTGGGCATTGGCCAGGGAAAGGGTCCAGATCATACTTCTTGAGGAGGTGGACATGGAAGACAGGGTGGAGGCCCTTCAGTCCTGGAGGTAGGTCAAGCTTGTAGGCATGAGTCAAAACCTTTTAGAGGATCTTGAAGGGGCCCAGTCATTTGTGGTCAAGCTTCACTAAGAGTCTCCAGGTCTTGAGGTTGCATTGGTTGAGCCAGACAATGGTACAAGGGACCCAGTTGGGGGTCATTTCATGTTGAGTATTGGTGTGCTTGGAGTAAGCTCAATTAGCAGTGTCAATCTTGTCCCAGAGGAACTGGTGAAGGGACCAGAGGTCTTTAGCAACTTCATGGACAACATGCAAGGGAATATCTTTGAGGGAAAGGGTGAGTTGGGGATTGTAACCCTTGTTGGCATAAAATGGAGAGACTCTGGTGGCAGGGTGGGGGGTGTTGTTGTAAGTAAACTCAGCAAGGGGCAGTTCTGCATGCCAATTGTTCTGTAAATAGTTAATGTAGAGGTGGATATACTGCTCTAAGGTCTGGTCTACTTGTTCCATTTGTCTGTTGGTCTCTGGGTGGTAGGTGTAAGGGCAACCTCTGGAAGTGATGGCTAAATCACACAGCTAGCAGAGGGGTATCCAAAGTATATTAGAACTGTAATTGATGATACAAATGGTAAACTAATCACCTAGCAGAGGGAAATCTGAAGAGAACAAGTTTAAGGATCCCCACTGCTTGGTGTGGCACATCAGGGGGTGGAAGAGGCATGGGAATGACTGTATAGGTGACTGGAGTTAGCCAAAGTGCACAATGATGGATCACAGAGAGTTCCAGGGATCTCTGGAGATCTCCAAGGACCCATAGAGTGCCCCAGAGCTGCCAAACAAGCCTTGGGGAAGTGGAAATGGGCAAAGAGAGTTGGTGTTGGACAGGGGCAGAGGTTGGAAAAGGGTAGTCCCCTGACGTCACCCCCTCTAGCCTGCAGCATCTTGATGCACAGGGTAGAAAAAGTTCTGGATTGCCTGGTCTGCTGGGGGGAGGGGATATATCCCTCTGATAGCTTGTGGCACATCCAAATGTTAGTGAAACTCCCTGACCAGTCTGGGCATGTGCACATTCTCCCAGGGTTCTCAGGAAATGTCCTTGATTCCATAGCCTTTCCACTTCACCTTGTACTGTGGTCTCTGCTGAAATAGACAGCTGTCTAGGATCTCTTCCACCTCATACTCCTTGCTGTTGTCAACCACCACTGGAGGAGGCAGAGGTGTCAGGCATTGTCCCAGGATAGAGTCCACTGGAGCTAGAGTCAGTTTGACCACATCAAAGACCAGATGAAGCTGGCACATTCCCACAGGGAGCCAGAGTTGATAAGCTAGGGGCCCTACCTGCCATTCTACCATGAAGGGTCCTAATTGTTAGTGTGAGAGCTTCTCCGATGGCCAAGTGGTTGTAATATTGGAGGCATCCAGGTAGACTCAATCTCCAGGCTTGTACTGGGGTGCTGGGGTCCTTCTGTAGTTGTAGTACCATGCCATGTCATCTTTTGCCTTTGCCAGCACTGCCTGGGCTTCCTCCTACATGATCTTCATCTGGTCCATGAACTTGTTCACAGCCTCATTCTCCAAAGGTCAGGCATGGGGTTCAAAGCCCATGCACAGGTGACATCCAGTGTCCAGGGAGAAGGGTGAATACTGGGTGGCCACATGAACATGGTTGTTGTACTGGAACTCAGCATTGAGGAGGAGTTTGTCCCAGTCATCCTGATGCTTGTTGCAGAAGAGGCAGAGTATTGTTTGAGCTCCTGGTTCACATGCTTGGTCTGGCCATTGGACTGTGGGTGGTAGGTGGTGGAGGTGTGCAGCTTCATGTTGAGTAGTCAGTAGAGCTCCCAAGTGAAGTCCACCATGAATTGTGGGCCCCAGTCAGATACATTCTGGCTTTTCCATGCTCCAGCCTGGCTTGTGGTGCAGCAAGAAGTTGAAGTTGGCTAAATAGAGAGACCACCAGGCCTGTCAGCAATTGAGCTTCTTGGCCATCCAGAAATACTCAAGGTTCTTGTGATCCATCCATACTTCAAACTTATGCTGCATGCCCTCCAGGAAATGCTGCCATTCCTCAAAGGACTGGATGATAGCCGGCATCTCCTTGTCATGGATTTTGTAGTTGTGTTTGACTGCATTCAGACTCTTTGAGTAGAAGGCCACTGGATGCCACTTTCCATCCTCCCAAGATTGTTGCAACATAACAGCTCCAGTAGCAAAGTTGGAGCTGTTGGCTTCCACCTGAAAGGGGGAGTCATTGTCCAGGAACAGGAGGACATGTCCAGAGGTGACAGTGCACTTGAGGTCATCAAAAGCCATCTGCTCCAGGGACTGCCATCTCCAGGTGGCATCTTTAGCGGTGAGTTCAAACAGTGGTCAGGCATGATGGGAGAAATCCTGGATGAATCTCTGGTAGAAGTTAGTGAAACCTAAAAAGGCCTGCACTTCCTTCTTGTTCTTGGGCTCTGGCCACTCTGCCATGCCTGCCACCTTTGCCAGATCCATCTCTGCAGCTCCATGCAAGATGATCAACCCAAGATACTCGATTGGAGTTTGCTCAAACTCACACTTCTCTAGTTTGAGATAGAGTTGGTGAAGGCAGAGGCATTTCAAGACAATACACATGACCCAGCAGTGCTCCTCTAGTGTTTTAGTGTAAATGAGGATGTTGTCAAGGTATATGCACACTATGCCTTCCACTATCAGGTCCCAGAAGATGTTGTTCATCATTGTCTGGAAGGTGGCAGGGTTTTTGGTAAGTCTAAAGAATATGATGAGAGGTTTGAACAATCCCCAGTTGGTCTGGAAGGCAGCCTTCCACTCATCTTCCTCCTGGATCCATATGTTGTTGTAGCCCCACCAGATGTCCAACTTGGTGAAGTACTGTGCACCCCAGAGATTGTTGATGAGCTTGGAGATGAAAGGGAGGGGGTAGCAGTTCTTCACTGTCATAGCATTAAGCACCTGGTAGTCCTGGACCAGTTGGAAGGAGCCATACTTCTTCTTGATGAAGAAGACTGGAGAGGCCATTGGGGATTTGGAGGGGCAGATGCAACTGGAGGCTAAGTTCTCCTATAGGAAGGCATCAAGTTCATCTTGCTCCTTCAGCACCAGTGAGTAAACCTTACAGCTAGCAGGCATGGAGTCTGGTATTAATTCTATGGCATGGTCCCACTGTTTGCACTCCAGAAGTGAGTCAAATGAGGCCTTGGAGAACACATCCTCAAACATGTGGAGATATGGAGGTACAATGTCCTGGAGCTCCTGGGGCACAGAGTTAGCCACAAAGGCCTGGGCCAGCTGCTGAGAGGTGGTCTGACTGGCCCAGATCTCCACAATAGAGGATGGGGGGTGTAGGATAGTGGCATATATCTGATCTCCAATCTCCACTGCTTTATCTGGGGACTCCAGGTCACACAAGGCACAGAACTCCCCTGGCAGATCCTCCTCTGGAGCCCTGCCACCACTCCAGTCATCCTCATAGAGGGCCTCTCTATAAGGGAATGCTAAGGGCAGGGAGTCCAGAAGATCTAGATCTGCAAAGGGAAGGTGGCCTGCATGGCAAGCCCAAATGGCCACATGCTCTTAAACTGCAGCCTGATGCTCTTCCCTGACCTCAGTGGCACAGGTGGTGCACCTCTGGGGACATCAGCTCATGGTCACCTTGCCTCAGGCACAGTTTACTTCAGGGTTGTGCTCCCAAAGCCAGGTGAATCCAAGGATCATGTCCTGCTTACCTAGGCTAGTGACAGTAAAAACAGCCTGCTCTGCATAGTTCTGGTAGCAGAGGACAATGTCAACTACAGAGTTGATAACCTTGGCCTCATTGGGCCTTCCATCAATGTTGAACACCAGAATAGGCTGGGACAGTGGCTGCATGATCAGGTGGTGGTGCTGGATGAACTCCAAGTCTAGGAACAACCCTGTGGTGCTACTATCCAGGAGGGCAGTGACTCTGCAGGCCTGCTGGGTATCCATGGTCTCAATTTCCACATCAAGGTGCAGGAAATTCACTGAGGGGCTCACAGCTACCACATACCACTGGGGCAATCAGCATTCCCATGTGGGGTGGCCTGGATGAGGTCTGCACAGTGTCAGTGGGCCTGACTTTGTATGCCTGGAGGGGAGTGCTGAGGTTCTGTTGTCTTAGGGTCATCAATATTAATGAAAGCAATTTCATTTTCTATCAACAAACATGCAAACCAATCAGTACTTAGCAATGGAGGCATACATCTCATCTGCTGCTTGACCAAAAATCCTCCTCCAGACCTGGGAAAGGGGCACAAGTGCCACTCTCCTCCAGGGTCAACTCCAGTGCCAGCTCATCTGGTGAAGGGTCTCTGGCCATGTCCTTCATGGCTAACAGCTGCAGGAGAAGCTCCTCCTGCTCTGCTGTGGAGAGGTAATGTACCTCAAGACCCAACAGGGAGTGCTGTGCAAAGTGCCCAGGTTTCTGGCATCTCCAGCACAGCAGTGGCATGGCATGGCACTGCCAGGTGGCATTGACATCCATGGGGATGCCTGGTGGTAAGGGTTGTGGGGTGGAGCTGGCTGGAGCAGAGGCAGGTGCTGGGAGAGTAGGGACAGGGAACTGGAGAGTGGAGACAGGGGCAGGGTGGTGAGTTGGGTGTGTGTGATGTAGCTCCCAACAAATCTCCATAAGCTGCCACTGGTCCTGGGCCACCTTATACCAGGAGGCAATCTGCTCATTGTCTGGGCAGCCCTCAGCAAGGTTGTCAATGTGTTCCAGCAACATGGGGTGCAAGCCATCCTGGAACATGAGGCACAGTTGGAGGCCATTGGGGTAGGCTGCTTGCTTGACTAGTGCCCAGAAGGAGTCAATATACTCATCCAGTGTCCATTTCCCTTGCCCATACTGTTCCCAGTTGCATAGTACCAAGGCCACAGCTTTGGCAGGGTTGATTGGAAAGAACTCTGCCCAAAAGTCCTTTTCAAAGGCTGCCCAATCTGCAAAACTCCTGACACCTCTGGGGCATCAAAACACCCATAGTGCATAGGTGGAGGCATGCCCCATCTTCATGTATGATAAAATCCAGGCTATTTTCAGCACATCAGAATCAAAAGCATCCCTACTGAGATGGATGTATGTGAGGCAGGACTGGAAGAAATGCTCTCTGCTGGAGCAGTTGTCATTGTATGCATCTGGGAGTGTGGGATGGGGAATATGTGCTCAGGGGGCTACCAGAGCCACCAGAAAGGTGGCAGGAGCCACTGTGGGTGTTTCCACAGCTGGGAGTGGCATGGAGGTAGGGGTCAGGTGCTTTAGTAGTGCCTGGAGGGACTGGGATATGAGTTCAGTGGTTTGGCAGAGGGTGGGGAGTTTGGTTGTGTGATGCATGAGGAAGATTGGGTCAATTGCATCTGGTTCTCTAGGTGTAGCAGGCAAGTCCAGGCCTTGTCCTGTGGGGCTGGGGCCTCCAAGAGAGTATCTGGATTGGCCAGCTGAGACATAGAGTTCCACAGGTGCTTAAGCCTGGTGGAGAAGTGATAGATAGCAGCTCAGAGATTCTGTGCAGGCTATGAGGGGCTTCCAGACCAGGATAAGAACTTGTTCTGCTATAAGGGCAACCTCTGGGAGCAATGGCTAAATCATGCAGCCAGCAGAGGGGAATCTGAAGTATATTAGAACTATAATTGACAATACAAATGGTAAACTAATCACCTAGCAGAGGGGAATCTGAAGAGAACAAGTCTAAGGATCCCTGCTGCTTTGTTTGGCACATCAGGGGGCAGCAGAGGCATGGGAATAACTGTGTAGGTGACTGAAGTTAGCCAAAGTGTGCAACAATGGATCATGAAGAGTTCCAGGGGTCTCCAGAGATCTCCAGAGACACATAGAGTGCCTCAGAGCCATTGAACAAGCCTCAGGGTAGCAGAAATGGGCAAAGAGAGTCAGTGTCAGACAGGGGTGGAGGTTGGAAAAGGATAGTCCTCTGACAGTAGGCAGTCAATAGGTTGGTCTTGATTTTGAGTGCCTTGCACAGGGATTGCCAGAACTTGGAGACAAACAAGGAGCTGCAATTGGAGACTATGTTATCCAGGAGTCCATGCTTGGAGAAGACATGTTTGAGGAATAATTTGGCAAATTCCAGGGCATTGTTGGTGGTGCAGCAGGGAATGAACAAGGCTTGCTTGGTGAGTTGGCAACCATGACAAGGATGGCATCAAAACCCTTGGATTCAGGGAGTTTGATGATGTAGTCCATTGAGATCGAAGACCGGGAGTGGTGGCTGACAGGGAGGGGCTTTGTCACAGCCCATCCCTGGACCCCTGCCTCACCCTGGACCTCCCCCAAGCCAGCCCAGCAAGCCTGGAATGCATCCCCCTCATTCCCCAACCCCTACAACACTTCCTTACCCCCAGTGCTCACTCTGGCAACTCCCAATGCTTCTCCAGAAACCCTCAATGCTTCTCCAGCATTCCTCATGATCTCCTCAGCCTCCCCTCAGTGTCTGGGTAACTCCACCCTCCTCTGGCATGCATCACAGTTATGTATCAAGACAATACTGACACCTAGCTAGCCAGTCTTGGGATGCCCTGAACAACCATACCTGAGATCCACCCACACAATCCAACCTCAGACCTGTGGTCTCAGAGGAGCTCCCTCTGCAGGTACTTAAGCTGTAGAGTAGCAATAGTTAGGGTAGTCTTGATATTACCTACATTCTCATATTTGTTACTTCTCTTATGTCTCCATCTCCTTGTTCCATATCATCTTGTTGAATCTTATCATTCCCAATTGCATCTGTCTCAATCTTATCAGTCTCAATCTTATCAGTTTCCCTTTTTGTCTCCATCTCTCATCTGTTTCCTAAGTCTTGTCTTGTCTTGTTCCCTTCTGTTTCTCACCTTGTCTCAACTTCCCCAATTAACTCCACCACTACCCCCATTCCCCATTGAAGTTCCTTCCATCCTGGACCCCTTAAAACTCCTCCATACTCATAACTCAGACCTGCTGAGTTGCCTCCTAGCTCTTGTTAATTACTCTGGAGCTCCATATAGTACTTGTCTCCTACTTGTCTATCACTCCCACTCCTCTGTATAGCCTACTGGAGTACCCCAGACCTCCCCAGACCACTGTTACCACCTTCACCCACCCTGTTTCACTCTTCCAGAGCTCACCAGAGCCAGGGATTGTGAGTGTAGACATTGTGTCTGCCTAGTAAGGGTGTAGCTAAACCCCCAGGTCAGCAGAACCTGACAGGCTTCAGCAGACCATATGAGCAATGTTGAGGGACCTTGGCTTGGAGACATGGTTTGCAGGATCATACATACCAGGCAACATCCTTCTTCATTCCTGGCCAAAAGCAAGTCCAGGAGATCAGTTGGAGGGTCTTATGCATTTCTGGGTGTCCCCAGAGCTTGTGGTCATGGTGCTGCCAGAGAATGTCAAGGTGGATGGACTTGTGGTCTGGAGTGTATATTTGGCTGTCCCAGAGTAGAAGTTAGTGGTCTGGAGACAGTGTAAAGGTGGGGTTGGGGTGTGGGGCTTTGGTGGTGTGTTGGGTGAAGTAGGCATCCAGAGGGGCATTTCAGATTTGGTGGAGAATCCCTTCTTTGTTCATAATTAGTACAGCATGAAGATGTTTGGGGGGGATTACCACATGGTGGTTGAAAGTGTTCTGTCCAGCCTCAAACAACTTCTTTGGGTAGATGTCTGGCCTTTGGGTGAGGGCATTGGGTTTTGCTCCAAGTTGTCCTGGGCAATAGTGGATGGTGAAGTTGTACTCAGAGAGAGTTTTGGACCAGCAGGCTTGTTGTTGACTGAGTTGCTTGGTGGTCATGAAGTACTGTAGATTGTTGTGGTCTGAGTAGACTTGTATGTGGTGCAGGGTTCCTTCAAGGTAGACCCTCCACTGCCAGAAGGCTTCAACAATCATGAGGAGCTCCTTGTCATAGATGTTGTCAGGTTCTGCTGACCCAGGGGCTCAGCTACACTGGGTGAGTCCCTTACTAGGCAGACATGATATCTACACTCACAATTCCTAGCTCTGGTGAGCTCTGGAAGAGTGAAATGGAGCAGGTAAAGGAGATAGCAGTGGTCCAGGGAGATCTGGGGTGCTCCAGTAGACTATATGGAGGAGCAGAGTGATGGGTGATTGGGGGACAAGCACAGTATGGAGCTCTGGAGTGATAACATAAACTTGGCAGGTCCAGGTTATGAGTACAGGGAGTTTTTAAAGAGTTCTGGGTGGAAGGGGCTTCAATGAGGAACAGGAGGGGCTGTAGGGTTAACCAGGGAAGTTGAGATGAGGCAAGAGATGGAAATGAGATGAGACAAGACTTAAAAAACAGATGAGAGACTGAAAATGAAAACTGATAAGATTGAGACTGATAGAATGAAAACAGATGTAATCAGGAGACAATAAGATTCAGTGAGGCAATATGGAATAGGAAGATGGATACATGAGAGACATAACAAATACAAGAATGTAGGTAATATCAAGACTACTCAACTATTACTATACTATGGCTTAAGTATCTGCAGGGGGAACTCCTCTAGGGCTGCAGGTCTGAGTTCAGATCATGTGGGCAGGTCTTGGGTATGGTTTTTTGGGGCATTCTAAGACTGGCTAGTCAGGTGGTGGTATTGTCTTGATATGTAACCATGATGCACATTTAAATTTCCTTCTATTGTTTCAATAATAGATTCTAAAATTTCTAATATTGATGTGAGTAAAAGCTGTTATCTAGCTCATTAACCTTCTCACACCAGGGAGGGTGGACTTACCCAGACACTGAGTGGATGTCAGGGGGATCATGGGGACTGCCAGAGAAATGTTGGAGTTTTCCCAGTAAAGCCTCAGGAGTTGCTGGAGCAGGCGCCAGGGGTGGGGAAGTGTCATAGATGTTGGGGGTGAGGGGCAGTACATTCTGAGCTTACTGGGGTGGTTCAGAGGAGGTCTGGAGTGAGGCAGGGGTTCAGAGACAGGTTGTGACATCACCCCCCCTTCAGCATTGAAACCCTTTGAGGTGTAGAGGCATTTCCAATGTTCTGCAGTGGCATGGGAATCAAAGTCAAAGTGCAGTGTCTTCTTCAACTAGAAGCTCCCTAAAAAGAAATAAAAGGGGCCCTGACATGTCCAGCATATCACAGTTATTTCCTTATGTCTCCCCCTGCTATGTCTACTCCTTCTTTGTCTTCATCTCTGACCCCACCCCCCTCCAACAAGAATGCTGTCAACATCTGGGTGGCCTAAAGAAGCATTGGGCAGAATACAACTGGAGGCAGAATCATTGTTGGGTGGATGTGATGTACCACCACCATGAGTGTTCCAATCTGGATATGACTTCTACTGACCTTCCACCTAGAGCTATCCCTCACTGCAGCCAGGTCATCTGGGGGTCTCTCCCTCCCTGGGGTCCTGGAACAGTCTGCTCAGTTGGCCCCCAAGTCTTTGAGCTGACCTCCCAGGTCAGGGTTGGGACCAGGGGAGGTGCAAGTTGTTCCAGAGGCCCAGTGCATCTGGCAGGAGGAGGTTTGAGGTTTGCAGAGGCAGTAGGATGGATCTGGGGGCCTCCCACTCTAGCATGGTGTCAGGCAGAAGCCCTGGTAAGTCAGTTCCTATATTATACCACATATTCCTGACCAACCAGTGATCCAGTGTGTTACCTGTGCTTGTCACAGGGAGGCATGCAAATTCAAGGAGCCAGTGGCAGGATCCTGTTGGGACTCCTCCATATGTTTGCCATGTTGTGCAAGGCACAAAAAGTATTCCATTTCCTGGGAGTGGTGGGTGGTTAGTATCACAGTGGAGCAGGGTTGGGAGCAAGAGTGGGTCTTGGAGCAATTGGAGGAGGGGCCAAGGAGCCAAGTGTCAGGTGGCATGTCACAGTTCATGCATCCTATGGGGGAGGGTGGAGAAGGAGAGGGGCAACTCTGAGAGAAGGTGAGGCTGCTATGGGGTGGGCACAGAGAGGGGATCCTATCCTCCAGGGATAAGGGGAAGTGTAGGGCATCCCCCCCACCAGAGGCAGAGCTGAGCGAGAGGTCCCAAGGTGAGGCAACATTGGCTGGTCCCCCTGGACTGCATGTTTACTCCTCAGGGACAGGAGTTGCAATGGGGTCATCTGGGGATTCTGCCCTGCATCAGAGGGTATCAGAGCTCAAGGGATACTTGGTGGCACAAGAAGAGGAGCTCCAGGGGTTGAGGGAGGAGTTGGTGGCGACATGGCAGGATTGGGACATGGCAAGGCAGGATCATGAGTCTGCTCTGTGGGAGGTGGGGGAGAGGGGTGTCAAGGTTCAGGAACTCCAGGGGCATTTGGAACAGTTGGAGGCCTGGCCAGAGGGGGTGGCAGCAGTGGAGCATCAAGGGGGCCCAAACCCTCAGGCTATCCAGGAGGAAGAGAGGAGGTGGCATGAAGGGTAGTTGGCTAACAAGGCAGCTGCAGGGCAGAGAGGGGTCCTCCATGAGTGTCTTCCAGGTGCTCCAATAGTTCCCTACTGTCCCTTAAATTCTCATTCTAGATTGGGTGCATGAGCATCAAATCCTCCTGGATGAGGCTCCCACCACACTTGCCTCAATTCAGGACAGTATGTGAGGAATGCCCAGGGACCTTCCCCTGGAGCTCAACCAGGGTATCAGGCAGATGGGGTGGCTTTTGGTAGGTCATTGGCAGAGGAACTTGGCAGAACCAGGGTTGTGGTGGGAGGTGGCAGTGGACATTGAGGAGCCCCTGCCATGACACAAGGAGCTTCTTCTGGAGACCATGGTGGTGCAAATGGAAATGGACCTGGTGGTGGCAGTGATGGGGAGGGGGTCTCTGGAGGATGGATGAGGGGGTAGTGCTTCCAGGCTTGGACTCTTACCTCATTATAATATACATTGTCTCCATAGCACTGTAAATAGCAATTTTCTGGTCATCTCATTGCAATTTTCTTTTAGTTTTGTATAATGGAATGGGAAATAAGGAACATAAGTGATGTGGGTGGGAGTTGAATCCCTGCTGAATCCAGAGGTGGAGGTTATGCCCACTGAGGCCATCTGTTCATGCTAATCCTGGAGGTCCTGGGGCTTGGTGGGATGTTGTCTATGGAAGTCCTGAAGTTTGGCAGGGGCTCTGGAGAGGTTCTTCTGGGGTTCCCAGGTGTCATCCTCCAGTCCATAGCCTTCCCAATGGACTAGATACTGGAGTTGCCCACAGACAAGGCAGGAGTCAGGGATATAGTTGACCTCATAGTGGTACTTGTCCTTGACCTCAACAGGTGGGGGTTGGCCTGGGCACTGGCTGGGGAAGGGGTCCAGATCATACTTCTCAAGAAGTCAGACATGGAAGACAGGGTGGAGGCCCTTCAGTCCTGGGGGCAGGTTGAGCTTGTAGGCATGAGTCAAGACCTTCTAGAGAATCTTGAAGGGACCCAGTCATTTGTGGTCAAGCTTCACTGAGGGCCTCTGGGTCCTGAGGTTGCATTGGTCAAGCCAGACAAGAGTACTGGGGGTCCAGTTGGGGGTCATTTTGTGTTAAGTGTCAGTGTGCTTGGAGTAAGCTTGGTTGGCAGTATTGATCTCATCCCAGAGGAATTGATAAAGGGACTGGAGGTCCTCAGCAACTTTATGGGCAACATGTGAGGGGATGTCCTTGATGGACAGGGTGAGCCAGGGGTTGTAGCCCTTGTTGGTGAAGAATGGGGAGATCCCAGTGGCAGAGTGGGGAGCATTGTTGTAAGTAAACTTGGCCAGGGGCAGTTCTGCATGCCAGTTGTTCTGTCAATAGTTAACATAGAGGCAGAGGTACTGCTCTAAGGTCTGGTTTATTTGTTCCATTTGTCCATTGGTCTCCAGGTGATAGGTGTTCAACAGGCTGGTCTTGATTTTGAGTGCCTTGCATAGGGATTGCCAGAACTAGGAGATGAACAAGGGGCCACAGTCAGAGATGATGTTGTCTGGGAGTCTGTGCTTGGAAAAGACATGTTTGAGGAATAGTTTGGAGAACTCTGGGGCATTGTTGGTGGTGTGGCAGGGGATGAACAGGGCTTACTTGGTGAGTTGGCAAATCACAACAAGAATGGTGTTGAAGCCCTCAGATTTGGGGAGTTCAATGATGTGGTCCATTGAGATTAAGGACCAGGGGCAGTGGCTGATGGGGAGGGGCTTCAGCAGACTATATGGGCAATGTCAGGGGACTTTGGCTTGGAGACATGATTTGTAAGCTTGTACATACTGGGTGATGTCCTTCTTCATCCCTGGCCAAAAGTAAGTCTGGGAAATCAGTTGGAGGGTCTTATGCATTCCTGGGTGTCCCCAGAGCTTGTGGTTGTGGTGCTGCCAGATGATGTCAAGGCAGATGGACTTGTGGTCCAGAGTGTATATTCAGCCATCTTGGAGTAGGAGTCAGTGGTCCAGAGACAGTGTGAAGGTGGGGTCAGAGTGTGGGGCATCAGCAGAGCTATTCTGGGAGTCATGTTGGGTGAAGTAGGCATCTAGAGGAGCATTTCAGAGTTGTTGGAGGATCCCTTCTTCATTCATAATCAGTACAGCATGAAGATGTTCAGGGGAGATTACCACATGGTGGTTAGAGGCATTCCATTTGGCCTTGAATGACTTCTTCAGGTAGACATCTGGCCTTTGGGTAAGGGCATCAGGCTTTGCTCTGAGTCATCCCAGGCAGTAGTGGATGGTGAAGTCATATTCAGACAGTGTTTCCAACCAGCAGGCTTGTTGTCAACTAAGTTGCTTGGTGGTCATGAAGTACTGTAGGTTGTTGTAGTCTGAGTAGACTTGTATATGGTGCAGGGTTCCCTTGTGGTAGGCCCTCCACTGCCAGAAGGCTTCAACAATTGCAAGGAGCTCCTTGTTATAGATGTTATAATTGAGCTCTGCAGGGATCATCAAACAGGTGTAGAAGGTGATGGGATAGAGATCCTTGCTATCAGAGCCCATCTGCAAGAGAATTCCAGTGATGGCATAATTGGAGGCATTGCATTTGAGTACAATGGGGAGAGTGGGGTCAAAGTGACAGAGGATCAGGGTGAGGTGAAGGCCTTCTTCAGGAGAGTGAAAACACTTTGGCACTTACTGTCCCAGTCCCAGGGGGTGTCCTTCTGGGTGAGCCAATTGAGGGGTTTTGTGATGCTGGAGTAGTTGTCAATGAACTGGCAGTAGAAATTAGCAAAACCCAAAAAGGACTGTACCTCCTTAATGTTCTGGGGCAGGGGCCAGTTGAGAATGGCTTCTACCTTTTCCAGGTCCATTTGTATGCCATCTGGAGTAACAATAACCCTTAGATATTCAACCTTGGTGATGTGAAAGGAGCACTTCTCAGGTTTGGCATGCAGGTGGTACTCCCGGAGTCATTCTAGAATGCATCAGACATGGCCCTGGTGTTCTTCCAGGGAGTTCAAGTAGATGAGGATGTCATTCAAATATACAATAACAAAGATGTTGTTCATGTCATGGAAGATATCATTCATGAAGTACTGGAAGGTAGCAGGGAAGCTTGTCATACCAAAGGGCATCACAAGATACTTGAAGAGGCCATAGTGGGTATGGAAGGTGGTCTTCCATTCATGTCCCAGAGCAATCTGGACATTGTTGTAGCCAGACCAGAGGTCTATCTTGATGTAGACCTTGGCACTGCAGAGATGATCAACAAGGTCACTGATCAGGGGGAGGGGATACCAGTTCTTTTTGGTGACTTTGTTAAGTCCCCAGTAATCTATGCAAAGAAGGAGGGAGCTGTCCTTCTTCTTGGCAAAAAGGACAGGGGCTCCAGTGGCACAAATCAAGGGGCAGATGAAACCCTTTCTGAGCATGTCATTGAGGTAGTCTTTGAAAGCCCAGAGTTTGACTTCCAACATGTTGTAGATCTTGCCAAAAGGGGGGGAGGTGCTGTCTTCAAGATTGATTGTGTGGTCATAGGACCAGTGCAGGGGAAGTTCCTTCACACTTCCTTTGGAGAACATGTCAGTGAATTCATGGTACTCTAGAGGAACTACTTTGCATAATATCTGTTCATCTGTCTTCAGAGTCTCAGGTGAGGTGGTGCTAGTGCAGATGTGTTCTTCCAGAAGTGTCAGGGTGACCTGGAGTTGGAAGGCAGGGGTGCCATCCTGCAAGATCCATGTGAAGGGAACAGCACCGATGATTTTGATGTCAAGGGCTTCTAGGTCAATGGTGTCAGGTGTCAGGGATGTGGTAGTGGGGGCCAGGGTTGTCAGGGTTTGAGTGGGGTAATTTGGGCCCTTGTACCAGTTGTGGGGAATGTTGTGGAGAAGCCATCAGGGTGTGCCTGCAGGAGTTTGGGGTGGGGGCACTTCTTCCTCTTCTCCAGGGTTGTCCTTAGGCAAAGTGGGGGTTTCAGTGGCTCTGGTGCTGCTGGGGGCCAAGTCAGAGTCATTGGGGTCATGGGGGAAGTAAGGACAGAGAGTGATGGTGGCTGCCAGGCAGGCTTCAGGGCCAGGGAACCACATGGTGAGGTCCTGCCAGTTGATGTCAGGATTGATGTCACACAGCCAGGGGAGTCTGAGCACAATTGGGGTCACCTCTAGGAGTTGGATGACAAGGAGGCAGGTTGGAAATTGCATGCTGTTGTTGAGGGTGAGGGAGCTGGGGTGGAATTTGGTAATTCTGGAGGTGGTGGGTCTTCTGTCAAACAGCTGTAGCTCCAAAGGTGTGTTGAGGGGCTTGTGGGAGAAGTCAAGCCAGTTGCTGATGAAGGTTCCAGAGGCTCCACTGTTGACAAGGGCAGGGAGGATGATGGGGGAGTCACTGAGGCAGGCATTAATGATGAATGATTGTGTGGATCATGAGTGGAGCTGTGAAGGGGTTTGGGGGATGCCAGGGGCAACTCCTGAGACATTGTGGGTGGGGGGGATGTTGAAGGGAATGGGTCTCAGGTTGGGCAAGTTGTCCTGATTAGGCAGAGAGTGAGACTTGGCCAGTCAATATGAGGGTTAGTCACTCAGAGCCAGGAAAACCTGAGGACAAGGGGGGCAGAGGCATGCAACTTCATGATTAGTAGCTGGAGGTCTTGCTGTTGCCTGTTGGCAAAAGTGATCCTCATTTCTACACAGTGAGTGATGTCACTAGTGGAGGTCAGATTGCCATCAAAGAGTTTTAGGAGGATCAGAAGGGGGAGTCACCCAGGGGATTGTGAAGCAAGGGCTGCTAGGGATTTGTCGATGAAGTTGTCTGTTGTGCTACTGTCAATCAGGGTGGGTATGGAGTTGGGGGAGAAGGGGAGGGTGGTATAGAGAAGGAGGTTGTGGGCAGAGTACAAGGGGAGATGTGCCAGGAGGGTGTCCAGAGCAATTACCATTGTGTGGAGGAAAGTAGCCAGGGTGGAGAAGATGTCAGAGTCTGATCTGCAATTTAGTGCATCTTTGGGACCTAAACTGCTGGGTTGTTTTCCATGAACTGATAGTCACAGTCTTCCCCATCAATGGTCCAGACAGCACATCCCATCACCTAGCATTTAGGGCAATCATTGATGAAATGACCCTGCTCACCACACAGAATACATGCCCCTTTGTTCCATTGGTGTGCCTGGGTTTCTATTGGGATGTCAATCCAGGGCCAGTCCTTGATCCAATTGGCACACAGGGCCTCCTGATTGTCTGTGGAGTCCAGGGGATTGTCCAGATCCAGGGAATTGTCAGGTCTGGGGTCTGGAGGGTCTGGGGCATCAGAGAGGTTGGCAGTGTTAAGCTGAGCAGGGGGTCAGGGTCTGGGGGTCAGGTGGTGTTAGCTGGACCATATCCAGGAGAGAACCAGGGTGCAGGGTTAGTAGGCATTGTGAGAGCCATGGCTCAGGAATTGTTAGTTGCTCCAGGCTGCCAACTTGGGTTGCCTGGGGGGTTTCAGGTGTTCCACAGGCCTTGGTTTTTGCTCTGGTCTTCCCAATAGCACTGATTGACCTGGGTGATGAGTGCTTTGTATCTGTCATATATGGGTTGTTGGGTGCAAGGCAGAGGATGTCCTTAATCCATTGTGGAAGGGTGTGGCAAAGGGCAAATTGGAGTGCATTGTAGTTCCAACCTGTCTCATAGGCCTCCCATTTGAATTGGATGATGAAGGTTGTGAATCATTTGTTGTTGTGCATCTGGAGGTTGTAGAGGTTTTCTTCCACCTCTGCTACAGTGTCAAATACCCCAAACTTACTGGAGAATTCCTGTATGAAGGCAGGCCAATTGGAGAGTACTGGGTTGTTGGGGTTGAACTGGAGCAATGCCATGTAGTGGTCAAAGGCAATGCCTTGTAAGTAGGAGGTGGCAAAGGCCACTCATGAGCTCTTAAGCTGGAAAGTGATGGGCTTAGCTTGGAACATCATAAGACATTGTGTCAGGAAGGTCTGCCATTTCTGGGGGTCTTGGCTGTTGAAGGGTTCCAGTTTCTGAATGTCAAGCTTTCCTTCCTGGGCCAGTGCATTGCATGTGTCATCCTGGGCATTTTGGGTTTGGGGCAGGGGTCTAGCATTGTAGTAGTAATAATAGTTATTCCTGCCTCCACACTGGGGGGGGGAAATTGTCCATGGCTGGTCCCCATCCACCAGGAGGTCTGCCATTGGGGGGTCCACCACTGGGGTTTAGGCCAGTGTTGCCTGGGGGAGGCCCCAGGGCCCAGCGAGGAGGAGGGGGTCCTCTGGGAGTTGGCAGTCCAAAATTGTTGGCATTAGCATGGCAGTTAGGCAAGGAGATGGGCAGGGGTTGGGGCAGCACAGGGGGAGGGACTGCTCTGGGGGCTCCAGGGCTGAGAGGCTGTTGGAGAGGGGGTGGGGGGTTGTTATGGAGGGGCAGGGCATATCCCCAGTAGGGGCAGAGGTCAACATGGGGGGGTCAGTCTCTGCCTTCTTGAGGGGCAGACTCCCTGCTGGGGTTCTCTGGCTTGTCAATGTAAGAGAGTGTGTGGGTGGAAGTGAGGTTGCTGTTGGGAGGGGGGGTTGGAGAAGTTTCTGGGTGGGGCACTTGGGTTCAGTGGGCTTGATGAAGGGACATCTAGGATGTATGTGAGGAAGGTCACAGTCAGTGCAGAGAGGCAATGATAAAGTCTCAGCTTAGGGATCACACAAAGGAACTGGAGTTCAACAAGAGTGGTTGAGTGACATTAGGTATGTAAGGACAGAATGTTTTCTATGCTCACCTGGAGTTCAATGAGAGTGGTTGAACTTCATGTGGGTGATTGCAACACAAAAAACTATGAAAGTTTGTGACTGTTAGTGTCTATGGGTCCAAGGTACAAATGAGGACCAAGGAATACTAGTGAGTACTTTTGTCACTCCCACTTGATGAGGTCTTCATTTGTTTATGACTCCTAGTGCATCACGGAATTTTTCAAAGGCTTTATGCAGGAGGAATTTTGTAAATATATTGGCTAGCATATCCTTAGTAGAACAGTAATGAATGTCAATTTCACTTGCTTCAATGTGCTCATGCAAGAAGTGATGCCAAATGTTGATGTGCTTTTCCCTTGAGTGTGCAACTGGGTTTCACACTAATGCTATATAACCTTGATTGTCTGCATGAACAACTGTTGCATACAGTTGAGGATACCCAAGGTCCTTGAGAAGGATGCAAAGCCAGATTGCTTCTTTGGTGGCATTTGATGCTGCCATGTACTTGGCTTTGACTGTTGATAATGCAACAGTGGGTTGCTTCTTTGCTGATCAAGATACTGATCCTCCTGCCACTTTGAACATGAACCCACCAATTGAGTGATGCAAGTCGACATCTTGTGTCCAGTTGGAGTCAGTCCAGCCAACAAGGTCAATTTTCTCACTCCCACTCCTTCCAAACACTAATGTCATGTCTGCAG
>JAGGAV010000266.1:0-20117 GCA_017657295.1 Termitomyces sp. DKA64
TCTGGGATCCTGTCATTAACTGAAGAACCCTCAGGCCATGAGAGGTGGTTGATCAGACGCAACTTCCCTGGGTTCCTTTTGCGCCCAATCGCACCCAGCAGCGAGCAGCAAAAGTTTGGGAAAGGTGGGGAATTGAAGGGGCCTGCAGCGTGGGATTGCTTGATGAGGGAAAGGACAGATGCATCCACAAACTTGCTATTTTTGAGAGGGGACTTAAGATTTCTGCATGACTGATGGTGCTGCTCATTGACAAACCCAATGTCAGCACCAAATTTAATTATATTGAGAATTGACAACACAAATTTAGGGTTGGGGTAGTCACATAGATAATACTGCCATGCATCAAAGACAAGAGGCGATGAAACTAGGGATTGGGAAGGGTGTGGCATAAAAACAAAGTTATAATGCAGATCAGAGTTGGGACGTGGCGGAGGTGGTGGACCTGGAGGAAAGAGATGAGAATTGGTGAGGTTAGGTGAGAATTCTGGGGAAGGTGGAGAAGACAAAGCCAAGACTGTAGATAGAACCTGTCTGGCAGGCTCCAAGCCCGCCACTGCATGTCTTCATGTCTTTTTACAGTCCTTCTCTGTGTGATCCTTGCTGCTACATTTTCAGCATTTGTGGATGCAGCTGTCCGGGCATGGGAATGTGGTACATGTACCCTTGTTGTAGGCAAAGCATACCTCCAAGCTGACATTGCACTTGCGCTTCCCAGCAGACTTGCATGAGGTACTTGGTGCTCATGCGTTGTCTAGGCAGAATTCTGTCAGGAGAAGGTCATCTGGCTTGGCCCAGCCAGCATAGGAACCTGCAAGCATCTCCTGTTGGCAACTGAGGTGGAAGTGGATGTGGTACTGGAGTACTGCTGACCACTCATACTTCTGATTAAGGTTCATCAGGTGCGATAAATATTTCACAGCCCCATGCCTAATCACAAAAGTCGCATGCATGTTGCCAGAAGAGGCCGCAAAAGCTTGCAAGACAGAGAAGTAGGTGGAGAGAGGGATGAGGAGGTTATGGAGGGCTGGGTAGTCCTTAGTACCTGTAGTCCGAGAGGAGTTCAAGTCTGTATGCTCCATGTCCACATGCCAAAATTTTGAGGCTGGGTCCAGCTTGCACAGGTCCATGGGGCGGAACTCATGCCAGGCGATGTCCAGCAGCAGGCTCGTCTCGATGGCAGGGAAGAGGGCAGGCAATGACTTACTAGCAGGAGACTGATCTGTTGACACAAACGCCGGGAATGAGAGAATTGGCTGCATTCCAGTGGCCAGGGATGATGTGAGGCCTGGCAATTGGCTTGCAAAGGCAGCAAGGGCTTAAAACATGGTCATCATACCTGCCAGTGCAGCATCGTTGCCTTGCATTGTTGAGTCCTGTGGCTGCCGCGGATCCATGCCATTGGTGCCTGAAGCTGGTGGATCAAGCTCAGGCATGTGGAATGATAGAGTCAGAGATGGTGTGAGTAATGGGAGGCCCAATGATGGCAACGTGGGAGGTGGAGATGGAGGAGGTGGGCAGTAGCCTGCTGGGGCAAACTGATCGTTTGGGAGGCAAAGACGACCCAATGAAGGCGTGGTGCCTGCCAAAAAATGTGTCCTGCAGAAACAAAAAGCCAAGTCTAATGGACTGATGAGCTCTGTGTGAGTAGGCAAAGGAAGCAGGATGTAGGTAGCACAAACCTGACGAGCTCTGTGTGAGTAGGCAAAGGAAGCAGGACAAGGAGAAAGTGAAGTGTAGCTAGAACTATATACAATGCCTGAACAGTGCGAGACAATGGGCCATTGTTGACAACGCGACAAAGCAATGTGATATGGCCACTGGCCAGGGGTTGCTTGACAATGCGACAAAGCAATGTGATATGGCCACTGGCCAGGGGTTGCATTGCAATGCATAGGGGGTCGATTGAGGGACATGTCACTTACATAAACATTGATCAAAGGTCTTTGATCACTTCATCACTATGTGGTGTTGCTAGTGACTGTTGGTAAGAAAGGTCTCAACCAAGTGCTTCTAGACCAAAGGCCCAGGCTTTCATGTAATGGGGCTTGGCTATGTTGGAGTTAGGTGCTGCATCAGATAAAATAGCCTGGAATGGTGGTAACAGTACTTAGCAACAAGTGGGTCTTATCAACATGCTGAAGAGTGGATTTCTAGAATGGGCTGCTGACCTTCTGGGGGCATATCTATGTGCCTAACATCCCTGAACTCTGGTAGCATATTGTGGAGCAACATCATAATTCTTGGGTGGCAGGTCATCTGGCCAGATAAAAGACATTAGAACCAGTGTTCTGGAATTAATCGTGGTCTCAAATGTCTAGATACATTGGCACTTACACTAGCACCTATGATCTCTGCCTTTGTACTAAACCTTGTTGTTAGGCACCTATGGGCCAACTCCACCCTTTCTCAATTCTTGCTGGCTGCTAGAGCATTGCCTCAGTGGACTTCATTGTCAAACTTCTAGATGCTCATGGACATGATGCTATTATGGTGGTAGATCTTTATAAGAAGCAAGCTCATTTCATTCCTATGATGTGTTCCTATGCTGCCTGATCACATGTGATCAGATAGGGTAGCTGGCAGTAGGAAGGTAAGTGTGAGAATGAGTTGGTAAATGTCCCAGAAAGCTGTAGTGGTATATGGAATGTGGAGTGAAGTGTGGAGTGGTCATTAGAGTATGGCAATAGTCACTAATACAGAGTTGCTAGAATGTGTAGCAGGGCAACCCAACAACCATGAGGGAAGGTCACTATAAGTAGTCAGTTAGGGAAGTTGCCAAGGTAATGGGGAAGAGTCACTAGGAAGAGGGGAGGAAGTCATTAAGGAGTGCTGAGAGACTCAAACTAGTCACTAGCCATAGATGCTAACATTGCTAAGGCAAAGAGACAAAGCTGACACCCATAGATGGTGTATACTAAAAATCAAAACTAGGTCATCAAGGCTTGTCACTAAGCTGTTAACAATGACAAGGAAGAGAGATGAGAGTGAAGTCTGAAGTCTGAGAGTTAAGTAACTTCAAAGCTGTACTGTGAGGGGTATGAATTTTCTGTTCTTGCTAGGTATATACAAGGGGTATTTATACAATTTGTAAGTGTAGTAGTCGGCAATAAAAGTAGTCACTGCCAACAATGGCATCTGTCAATGTATGCAAGCTAGGTGCCAATATGGTTTCCAAGGATATGTACACAATGTCAAAGATACATAATATCTATTGAATATAAAGGAAATCATACCACACATCAAAGTCTGAAGTGTAAATGCCATTCAAGTATGTTGGTTAAGCAAGACAAGAAAAATGAAAATGAAAGTCATGTGTTTTTGAATGTCAGATGTTTGAAAGGTAGAAAGTCCCTTTGTCACTATGTGATGATGCTAGCAACCATTGGTAAGATAGGTCTTGACTAGGTGTTTCTAGGTCTTGGGCCTAGGCTTTCATGTGATGGGGCTGTGTCAGAGTCAGGTGCTGCATCAGATAAGATAACCTGCAATGGTGATAATGATGCTCAGTGACAATTGGGTCTTATCACCTACTCATACCATTTGCTCAGCTCTGGGAGCTGCCAGTATATATTGAAAGAATGTCTGGGAGCTCAATAGTCTCTTTAATGGGTATGTCCTCAGATTGAGACCCTCAGTTTGTGGCAGAGTTCACTTGCAAGCTGTACCATTTGCTAGGGGTGAAGCTCCACACAACCACAGCCTATCATCTTCAGTCAGATGAATAGACCAAGCATGTGAATCAGAAACTGAAACAGTACCTGTGACTGTCATCAGCCCCAGTTGCTCTCTTCTATATACCTGCCACTGTGAGGGCACTATAATAAGACCCACTTGTTGCTGAGCACCATCACCCTCATCTCTGACTATCTTATCCTAGGCAGCACCTAACTTGTTCATAGCTAAGCATCACATGGAATCTAGCCCTTTGGTCTAGAAAAACATGATCAAGACTTTCCCTTAGCAACAATTGCTAGCAACATCACTTGGCAACAAGAGTACTTTGCCTCCTAAAACAAATACATGACCCCTATTCTCCATTCTTCTTGTCTTGTTTAACCAACATACTTGAACAGCATCTCCACTTCAGATATTGATGTTCAGTATGATTCTTTTATATTTGACACATATTATGCCTTTTTTTGACATTGCATACATATCCTTGGTAAACATACTGACACCCAGTATGCATTATGGACACATTGACAGATGCCATCTCTAGCAGTGACTATCTTTCCTTTTGTTGACTACTATATTACAAATCATATGAATACTCCCTTGTACATACCCAGAAAATAGAGAAAAAGTACCCCACATAAACCATCTCTCAAGAGTTTCCTCAGCTCTCAGGCTTCAGATCTATCTCTTGCTCACCCTTGCCATTGTTAACAGCTTAACAACAAGCCTTGACAATCTAGTTTTTGATTTAGCATGGGTATCATCTCTGGGTCCCTCTTTTGTTTTTTTGTCTTAGCAACATTAGCAACTATGGCTAGCAACTAGTGTTAATACTTATCAGCCCCCTTGGTCCCCATCCTTAGCATCATTCACTGACAACCTGTGACCTTCCTCTTTATCCCCTCTGTTTGCCTCTGACACCTATGAAAACTCTTTGGTACTGACTAGCATTTTAGACTAGCAATAGCAATGCTACTACTTGTCCCCTTTTCTGTATACATCTTTTGTTGCCCTCATTCTCTGGGACAATTACTGACTCACCCTCACACCTATTACCTTTCTATTGCCAGCTACCCTATCTGGTCATACATAATTAGGTGGCATAGGACCTCATCAACTATCTGCCCCTGCAGTACTGTATACTGCATTGCTGCTGCATAGCTTGGCAGTGCAGCCCCCCCATTGACACATCCTCTCCTAGTCCTCCTCATGAGCTCAGCCCAGAGCTCAATCCTTTATATGATGGGTGGGTTCCTGCTGCATCTGGTCATTTCTTTTTCTTGGCCAAAGCTGATAGACTCTCTTTAGTGATGTGGTGTCTTGACACTACTGGCAGAGAAAAACAAGAGTATGTTTGTGACTTGGCAAGCCAAAAAATTGGCTGATCTAATCAGTGATCACTGTTTGCTAACCATGGCAACACTCTTATCTGCATGTGAACCACTGAAATCATGTTACACCAGAAGAATCTAGTTTTTCTTTGCTGGCTGCACAGGGTGCCATATGCCCTGCAATTCCAAGTATCTATTAAGGGCCTCTAGGTCCTTACACATGACCTCTAAGTAGGGTCTTCTAGACTCCAGTGAACCTTAAACTCAATGTTACCCTTATACCATTGATAACCTATGAGGTCATGAACAAACTATTTCTGATCATTGGGGATCCCAAAGTCATATGGCTTTAGGGCCACACAATCAGGAAAGAGTGCATCATTACTCACCTGATACAGCTGCAACAGCACCATATGGGACTTAAGATTAAGACTTAATTCCTGGAGTGCTCTTGGCAACTCCAATACATAGTTTGAAGTCTCTCTGTAGACTTCCAAGATCTTATTAAGCCCTGCTCACTTAGGGCAGAGCTTGCTTGCTCTTCCCCAGGATAGATTCAAGTTCTTCATAAAATGGTACACTAGTGCACCTTTTTCAGGCTCAAAATTGGCTTGTAACACATATTTGTAGTATGTGTCTAAAAGACATGCACCTCAATGATTGTGTCATGATCATCTGCCAAATTTCGAAGAGCTTGGTGGGCAAAGTCCTGTATGTGTCTAAAAGACATGCACCTCAATGATTGTGTCATGATCTTCTGCCAAATTGTACAGTTCAAACAGCACATATCTTATGGTCTTAAAGATACCCACATTAATAGTGAACTCAATTAGATTGATATAATCTACCCAATCCTTCTGGTCCAAATGCACAATAGCACACAGAATCTGACCAAAATTCCTGTTAGCTCATTCTGTCTGGCCATTTATCTGAGAATGAAAGGATGTGAATATTAGGAGCTTAGCTCCTAAGATCTTATGCAGTTCATGCCACCATGGACATGAACTTTGAATCTTGATCACCCAGACTGGAAGCTCACAATTTCTTGGAAGTAGATTCATGATAGCTGTGAAGCTGTTTATGGTTGTGTACACTGGAATCAGATGGACCATACTAGTCATCTGATAGATGACTATCCACAGATACTTAAATCCTTTAGATTTGGGGAAGAGGCCTATGAAGTCCATTCCTATCAAATCCCAGGGTTCTACAGGCATACAGTATGTGCATCTGCAATGATTCTTGGTCACCAGTACCATTATGGATATATTCCATCATCCTCTGAGTGCTAAAGTGCCTGACCACACTATGAGCCTAGTTGAGGATACTTATAACTAAGGTCCTATGATAGAGTATACAAAGTACCTCATGATCCAGGATGGTAGTTGTCCAGATCAAGTTGTTGTCCACCTTGAAGGACTTGTAGCCCTTCAGCTGTGCCAATATCTCAGTAAAGAGTTTATCTTTGCCATAGTGTCCTTGAACTTGATGAAGAAAGACCATCAGTCCAATCCACTGGCAGTGGTTGACCAACTTGCTATAATACTGCCACACTAGCATCATCTCTTTGTCCATGGGGGACTCTGACATGGACAGAGCTGACCAGTGAGAAAGACTAATTTGAGGGAATTTTTGATAACATATGAAACACAATGATTCATTATTTTTATCTGAAGGCTCTTTTTTCACACTTCAGAATATACTATAACCAACTTGGATAGATTTATCTCTTTTTAATAATGAGTGCAAGGTGTCAGAGATCTGCAGGTATAAGAAAGACTAAAATATGTGATTCAATGAACAGTTAGGATTAAGCACCCATATTCTGAAAACAAAGCCCTAACTGAGCACAGCAAAGTTGGGGTTGGAATTAAGCATTGAGTTGGATGTAACCAAGTGCAGCAAATTTGGGGCTGGGTCTCAGCCAGGGTTTGGGGGCAATGCCTCTGACAAGATAGACCTATGCCAAAGGCATAGACATGGCTTGTGCATCATAATGAAAGCTGCTTTTCACTTGTGGCATCATCATGTAATCCATAGCATACCCTATTGATCCTTCCAGCTTGATGTGAGTTCACCCTGGCAGGTTTACACTTTGCATCCATTTTTTAGGACCAAAAAAAAAAATGTTTACACAGGAGAAACAGTGGAGGAATAGCTAAATGATTCAAGAGGTCACGAGTTCTATCTTGGATGTGGGATGCCTGAATGATTTCAAGTCAACCCGTGATAACAGGAGGAACATAAAGACGATACGGCCTGTTATATTCTGTAGCAACAAGTCAATCACAACACAATCGGAGTATTCTTCCATCTTCCCCCACAGATACACCGGATGACCCACTTCTTTTCCCAAGCACGCCAAGGCAAAGGAACACTGCCCCCAGTACTAAGGCCATCAGCCAAAGCGGTTTTTCCTTCACATTGAGAGCATGTCATACTCGCGACGACACCAGTAAGTGATTTTTTAGATATGACATCCTTATCTGTGTCCTTCTTGGGCGCGGTAGACAAGTTGCCTAGTCCATCGACGAGATCGTGTGGCTTGACAAAGAGCGTGGCTTTTGTAAGAATAAAAGGTTGAGTTACGCTGCTAACGGTTCTTGAGAGAATCTGATGCATATCAGATGTTGGTTGGCACGATACCAATGCTCGCCGACAACTCTCGCCTTATGGATGAAATCAGACCCCGCATCAAGTAGCAAGAGATAATCGCCCCTTACGCTCTAAAGATCGGACTTCCTGACGAGTTTGTTCCAGAGTGGTAATCAAGGCTGAAATATCTATACCGGAATCGCTGATCAAATCCATAGCAATATCACGGGCAATCTGAGCGGTCTCCCCTCGCGCGGTCAGAGACTTGACGTAAGCGCAGAACCTCTCTACATGGGACAAAGCCATTAAAAAGTTGTCAAGGAAAAATGGATGAGAAATGTGTAATAGGACGGGAGAATCCAGAGGTAGTGCTAAATGGTGTTGTCAGACAGAAGGAGTAAGAGCAGAGAGATGAGGCATACATGTACTTGACGTAGATGCGCCTCCATTATTACCCCTTTCGGCATCGTTTGAATCCAGCTTGGAGGACATAACGCACTCCTTGAGCAGACTTTCTGTTAAAGATACAATCCACGTTGACAGGCCGATCAATTGCCATACAGCATCTACGTATATTAGATCAAATCTGGATCTTCAAGCAAGATTCTCAATACCTACCTAGATCATACGTATCCCCATCCTTGCAGTCGTCAAAAGCCTGATTGCAAGCGACGAGGGAGCAAAGCTCATGAGCTGTCTTCCAACGCGCAGTCAGATTTTCAGTGGAGCTCTTAATAGCTATCGTCCGTTCTCTGTAGATTTCTATGATTGTCCCAAGTATCCCTAGGGTCGAAGAATGCGAAAAATCCGAAGACTGGTCGTCTAAGATTTGATCAGCCTGATATATAGTTTCCAAAATGTCGTCAAAAGGTGTTGACAAATGAGAGAGTAAGTGGCTAATGTCCGTTGAGGCCCTGCCCGAGATGACGCTGTCTGCAAGGGAAGGAGCAAGAGGAAGGAGTCGATGTTCTTTGAATGTCGTAAGCAACAAAGAAGATTTATAATGCGCTGGCATATACCTGATGCGCTTAAGAAACCTTTCATCTGAGGCACTGATTGGACCGAAGTCCGCAAGGGCCATGACGATGAAGAGATCGTGGCCAAGGCGACTCCATTGGGCGACAAGACAGCATTGAGAGGAACTATGACATACGATGAGAAAGGTCACATTTAGAGCTCCATGAGTCTTACTATCTTGGCCCAACCTCGTGACATCAGAGAGGATAGGTGAGGCTTCGTATTCATCATGGTCCATCAGATCAGCGCTGCTCACCATGAGTCACTAAGCGTGCAAAGTAATAATGAAACTTACAGATTCAACGCCTTTGTGTTTCCTATTGGTGCTCTTCGGATATTTGTATGAGCAGATGGTAACGACACAGAGATATCCAAAATCCCAGCGAATATGATGTCTTGTTGGCCTAGATGGGGTCGTATAGGTGGCGGCAAGACATAGCCCACGATACTTGATGTGAAAGAACGAGAGGCAGCCCTCTGAATTTTCTGTAACGAGTCAATCAGCTAATCGCAAAAAACTGTGTCTGAGCATACCCAAACGCGCCCGAGAGAAACTGGGACAGGAGTTGACAATTTAGTGATAGAGTGAGAGACCAACTCTGATTTTGGAGTAGAACCATCTAAAGGAGATCAGAACATACAATGATGTGGACAGAGGGTAAATTACAGTTCTCAAAATCAAGGTAGGAAGATACAAGGTAGAACAACGGTCTTTCATTCGCTTTGCGTGGTGAGGCAGGGTTCAGTGCATCGAGCGAAGGCGGCAAACATATGAAGTCAAGTCCAATAAGAGGCTTGTCACATCCAAGTATCGGTTGCAAGGGTTCAGCACTCAAACCTACTCCAAATAAGTGCTAAGCACAGCGATGGGAGAATTAGAACACACCAAACCGTTCTCCGTTGTATAAGAACTGCACTTCGAAGAGATTGATGACCGTTTCCTCACCCCAGTTCTCCCATTCCACTGAAAGCAACTCTAGGGGTGATGGCGATTTTATTGCCTCCGGAAGGTTGGGATTAATTGTGTTGTAATAGCAAGTATGATTCACCTGTGATGAGACGTAGTGAGATCTCATTGCGATCAGCACCGAACATTCTGCATGGATCAAGGTTACCCAATGATTGCACCAAGATAATTGACAAAAATTCACACCATTGTAACCGAGGCCAATTGCAGCCTTGAAGCATTGTTTGATACCTGTAGAGCTAGGATCTGCAGAGAGCATGTGCCCTTCACCGGTTACTGCGCGCTGAGCAGTGGAACAAGTGAGAAATCGAAGCGACGGCACGTATTGGCGGAGATAGCAGACAGTGATGTTTTGATTCTGGTTCACAAGCAGAAGTGTTGGATCAGACACTGGAGGGCGTGGTCCACGCGGAGGCAAACGTGTAACTGAGCCCGGCGTGATTCCCGACACCCACTACAGGGAAATGAGGACAGATATACAAACAAGAAAGTATATAATCACCTCACGAGCTTGTCCAAGCCAACTCGCAGCCACGGGGGCGGCACCATGGGCAATAGGCCAGGACTCTTTAATAGTCCAATTATCAATCTCAGGGCCCCGAAACCACAGAACGCCCATTCCTTCAACACTACGACCTGGAAAGTAGGCAAATAACCAGTCATCGTTAGGGGCTACAGATATCAGACTGGGAGGGCAATATGATGTTGGCGCGGAGACAACATGTGCTGGGGGTGAGATAACAAATTGCTTAGACGATGAAAAATGTCGCGCAGTAATGAGAGGCTGCACAGGATGTGCGCAGAATATTATAGAAGACTGAGACCACTCCAAGGGTCTGAAATGGGGTATTGGAGTAAACAAGTCGATACGGTAGATAGGTTTGCTACGAACCTAAAAGACCGTTCTGCAAGGGGCTGAAAGTCCCACCAACCAGCTTGCCAAGTTTTGTTCTCCCTAGCTTTGCCTTTCTGTGGAATCGCCTTACTATCGTGCAACATGACCGAGAACAAGCGAATGGAGTTGGTGGCTGTGCACTATTTGATCATTTTGTCTTCAACATGTCGGCGCGTCAGCTTTCGCGACAATTAGGCGGCTGTCCCACTGAGATATTGGTGCAGTTCTTCACAGATCGCGTGTTAGTACTTGTCACACAATTGGGCAAAGTCGGGACTCTGGTAATGATGATGTTTTCCAATGCGGAATATTCGGTCTGATACAGTATATCCAAAGATCCAAGCATCGATACCGGACGCTGCGCCATTATTACCTGCTCCTGCACCAAATCCACAATATCCAAACCAACAGCTCTTGTCTCCGCCATCACCCGCAATTCAATTGACGCCTCTGTTTGGGAGCAGTCCATCAGAGTACAAAAACACATTGCACTCTCTCTACACTAGTCAGATCGCTACTATCGTATGGACGCAAGCTGCTTTGAATGCACCGGATACCTCCAGACACAGTGTCATTGTCGGTCTCGCGCTAAAGAAGTCTGATGGACCCAGCGATGAAGCGGTAAATGAGCAAGAGAAAGAGCGGTTCCGAGGTATCATGTCCGCTCTTGGCGAGCTGCTCAAATAAAGTTATTTTGGGGTATCGAAGGACACGAATGTCTGTGTTAATGACAATATATTGAAAACACGACGCTGTAAAAGTCTCTGAAAGGAAATTTAGATCATCGGCGTTTTTGGAAGTGTGTTCGAAAGTACATTGCAGATTACGCGGTATTTTCCAGGGAGCGGAGGTGCTTCTTCCCGTCTTCTTGTTGCTGTGTCCATTTCCACCACAATAGAGCGGACAATCGTTCCTCAGGGGAAAGAGCGGTCCTTGGATGGGTCTCGTGAAGATAATAGGCAAAAAAGCCTGTGAAAATACCAAGAAAGGGGTCGAGCGTACTGAGGCCATGTCAGCTAAACTATAGATGGAAAAACAACCACGCACCGAGACAGGAGCACAGGAAGAGCCATAGGGGGGATTCAGGCCCCGGAACTCCCTATAAACAAACCTTGTCCGGAAATTTCGCAAGAAGCCGACCTCAAATCCATCTATTTCCAAAAGGCAACTCTCATGTTTTTATTTTATCTTATTTTCCTGTGCGCAAGAATGCCTTTACATGCTGAGCTACGTAGGTATAAAACAGAGTAAAGCTAGATACGTTATATCTTGAACCTATTTAGACAGTTTTGCGCCCGAAATTCGATTTTGTAGAGCGGGTACCTTGGAAAGAACTGGTTTCAGCTGAGTTTCAGCTTAGTGCAAAGCAAAGCATTCCATCAAGACGCTGCGAGCGATGTAAGAGACTTGCGAAATACGCCGCCTCCCTCGCGCCCTACGCATGAGAGCTTTCTGTTTGTTTACCTCATCTGGCATGATGTGAAGCATTGAGGTGAGGAACACTGAGATCAATATTTTCGAGCTATCACGCGTGTCAACATTGTTAACCTATACGTAAACGTTCAAAACTGTCTCAAATGCCAAAATTTCGTTGTCAAATTAATCAAGAGTTTGCCCGACTGGGCCTGAAATCCCCGATATTACAGACCAAGGTTGCCTCCCAGAGGCCTTGAATCCGCGATATACAGAATTAGGTTAAACTAGCTTTTCCTCTCAAATCCGCTATTTGACGGACAAGGTTTAGCGGGAGTTTCCCAAGGCCTAGCGATTCTAACAGGAGCGTTTCGGAAACCGGATATCGGGTCGGATTCACCAAAAAGTTTCAACAAAAAAATATCAATTTTCTCAAAAATTGTCACAGCAAAATTATCCTTGACAATCTCGAGTCTTTCCATTCATCACCCCCAGACCATCTTGTCATGTCAACTGCTTTGGATCGTCAAGTCCGTCCCATCTATGGTCCGTGAACGCGCCTTATTCTACAACATGCGTCTACTGACTCCTCGGTAGACGCCCTCGACACGGGCTCGAATAAATCAGCAATAGTCTCCTGCACAAAGCTACTGAAGAAGAACCCCCAAAATGTCCTCATCAAGGTATACATAATGACATATCATGCGCGTCACATATTCATTTGAGTATTATTATTATAGGCCTTGAAAGCTCTTGCTTTGGTCAGGTCCCAGAAGGTTGAAGAATCTTTGATTCTTTGTGACGAAGTGCTTGAGTCAAAGCCGACGGATGATGCTGTTCTGTCGGCCATGATGCACGTTCTTAGAGGGTTAGGTCGACGTGCGCATACATTGCGATCATCCACTGTTCTTGGTTGCTGAGAATTGCCCAGACAATGACATGGTTCTTATGTTTGAAGAGGCTTATAAGCAGGAGCCATCAAACGAGGAACTCGGCGTGCAAACGTTCTTTGCCAATGCTCGTGCAGGCCACTGGAAGTCGGCGCAACAGGTGGGGTTCCTTTCTCTATCCGGAACGACCCCTCGCTTTCATCGCATTGGTCCATAATCTCTGACCTTGTTTATAATTTCAGATTGCTACTAAGATGTACAAGCAATTCCAGGATGACCGATATCTCTACTGGAGTGTGATGAGTGCAGTCCTTCAAGTGCATCTCCTTTTTTTCTGTCACACTGGTAGACTTAACCTCTATTATCAGGCAAACGACCCCGCTACCCCTCCGGCCATGAGGACAATATTGTACAAGCTAGCGCACAGACTGATAACATCCTCTCCAAAACCATCCTATCAAAGTAACGATCGCTTCCACCTTCATCTCTCCATATTGCGAGAACTCGAGCTCTATGACGATGCGCAAAAACTTGTCGACAGTGATGTTGGTAAGGCAATTTGTTCAACAAGCCTTTCATGCAATGAGATCAGGCGGGATATATGGCGGAAGCGGGGTATGATAGTCGACGAGGGTAAACTCGCCACTCAACGCATCTTGGACAAGCAGTAAGTTTTGTGCTCCATCTCCGATTGACAGACGTGATAAAGTTTGATAAAGTGACCGCAATTGGCTGGAGTTCCTTTCTATTATGGATGCGACTTTCTCATATTTCTCATCTTCGAATGTACCGTCCCCCTCGCACGTGGAAGGCTTAGAACAAGTCGAGAAAACCCGAGAACTCTTCACTCGCATAGCAGAGGAGGACGGACCGAAAGATCGATCTGCGGCGCTTGCCCTACTGGAACTGGAAAAGCGTGCACGTAAACATGGGATTTCCAAGGGTATGCCTTTCCTTTATTTCTGCCTCTATATGCAGCGTCCTCATCAAGTCAAAGACTCAAAACGGTTGGTTATCCTGATGCAGGACTATTTCATTCGGGTTGGAGATAAGGCTTGTTGTTTTGAGGACCTAAAGCCCTATCTCGCACTAGAAGAGAATGATTTGATCAAGTGGACATCCTTTTTGCAGTCTGTGTCGCAATCTTTCGTAAGCTCGTTCAGCTGTTTTGGGTTTGCAGTTGCTAAAAGTCATTTCTAGAGCACTCCCCAAGAGTTACAACGTCTAATCAACTCTCACAAGCTGCTGCGGTGCAATCTTGCCCTACCTGAGTTGAGCGTTGAAGCGGAAACAACACGCGCAACTCTCTACATAGAAAAATACCTAGAGGGTCTCAAACTTGGGTTGGACCTGCATCCTACTGAACTTCAATATGCGGATGATCTTGTCCTGTTAGCTGCTAACACCTTTGTTACCCTCTGGAGATTGACGTCCGATGAACAATATCTTCTCAATGCGGCGACGCTTCTCGAGTTTGCTTTGACAAGAAGCAAGCAATCATTCCAATCGCGATTGACACTCATCCGCCTATATCGTCTGCTCGGTATGGAGTGCTATGCTGCGATCCTAACTAGATGAACTGATGTTTCTCATCTCGGGTAGGTGCGCCGTCACTTGCGTTGGATCATTATCGCGCTATGGGTGTTAAGCAGGTCCAAAATGACACACTCTCTCATTTCCTTCTTTCTCGTGCTTCTACCTTCTCGCTAGCTTCAACTGGTGATTTGACACTGGTGACCGAATGTTTGGAATCGACTCAGATATATCTCAGTAACTCGCAAGAGGTATTGTGTCTCACCTTCAACTCTTATCAATACTGATCAACTTCTGCAGACGGCTGATTTCATAGTTCGAGCCTTCCAAGGAGAAAGATACTCTCAGGTAATGATCTGCGTCTGACTCTTCTTCCGAATGTCTGACTCCGATAGATACCCGAATTCATAATTTTCGAGGAACGACTCGATAATTCTCTTCAACGTGATATTGTGAAAATGGAACACCTTCGAATGCGTCTGACGCATGAGCAGATCATCTCGGATGTCATTGACATGGAACTAATTGAGCTGAAATTTATTTTTGACCGCAGTATGTACACTTTCGCCTTTCCCTTTGAACAGTCCTACTTATCTATACGGATGACAGCACACCACGACAATCGAGATTTTGACATCATGTCCAACTACCAACCCAAAATTTCGAGCGATACCTTTTCTCAAACTAATCTTCTAGGAATGCATGAATCAGTGGGTTTTATCTACTGTCCTTTGTTTTCTTTACAGCCGACGTTTGCGATTTGCAGCATGGATGGCTCAAGACATTTTTGAAGGTGTACATCAGGGCTTTCCAACAAGGTAGTGACCTTGACGATTCAGTTGAAGAGAAACTCTTGATCGGGGACCGTCCCAAACAAAGCTTTGGCGCTGACGGTCGCCCTCCTTTGAAGCAACGTCTTGCCGAAGCATCGAGTGCAGAAGAACTTGCTGAGGTGCCATCCCCGAGCCTTTGTTTCCTGCTCTGAAGTCTCATCTTTGTAAAAGCTCACTCAAGATGAACTGTCCTTTGTCCAATTTGCGCGTGCTCTGGCTGAATGGTTAGAGCCTTACCATGATTATACCCGCCCACCGCCCAGCGTAGTCCTGGCTGAAGCAGCTAAACAGACGGAGCTTAAGACCGGTTATCCCCTCAAAGGCGTCGATCTCGCAGCCCTGAACAGGTCGTCTTCTCCTTCGAAGAAAGACGAAGAACCTCCAGTTGTTGCTGAACCTCCCAAACAGGTGGCTCTGTTCTTCGAAAGTGAGTTCCAAGAAAGTTTTGTAGCTGGCCTGAAATTGATTCTTCGTCGCCCAGCCATGAAAGGGCGTTTTGTCGAGACACTCAAGAACAGCTCACCGGTCCAGAGTCTTCACGTCGCGACGCTTATACAAGAGGTGAGAGACATGCGCGAGTCTTCAGATCTAAAAAATCATTGTTGTTTTCGAGGCTTTTCTTCTCTTCGTTGTCGAGACCCTGCGCTTTAAATCTACAGCAATTGTGAAAGCAAACAAATTTGGCGCTGTATGCTGTCAAGCTATCTTTTGCATAACTTGCAAATTAATGGATTCTTCACTTCAGCTCGTTGCAAGCTTCAAAACGATACGGTCAGATGCTCTTGCAGTTTTGCGAGAGATATCAACCGAATTGGTTACGCAAAGTGAGGTGGTAGCAACACCAGAAAGTCGAAAAGCTTTCGTTGATGCATGCGCATTCGTGACTGCTCGTGGAGTAAGTACAATAAATGCAGCCTACAAGGGACGGTACTTGACGCAGCCCTAGATCGATATCGACTTTACATTGAATGTCGCCCAAAAAGTCACCGATGCCCGAAAGAAGGTCATCGGAGGTGTGGGTAGAGGCATTGGACGTGTGTGTTCTACATATGCCAATTAGGACTGCGCATGCTTGGAATCTCTATTCCATCATAGACCTCATTCAACCCCCCACTCGCATATCATACATTCATTTTTTGCATATGTATACACATTAGCATTGAAATAACAAGATCAGCCAGCTTCGCAATCTCCCTCTCTCTCTGGGAAACAGGCCGCCCACTCAACAACAGAAACATAGTAGACTATTAGATGGACAAGTTGAAGTGTGAATCGTCAATAGTGCTAAAGACATGACCATCATCCATAAGATGATCGAGTGCATCGCTATACTTTTCGTCAGTGATGTTTAAACCATATGTATGTGACTAAAGACCAAGACCTTATTTTTTGCGCATCTCCATCGGACCCTACCGCTCGTGCAATGGCAGAGACATGTACACCTTCTTCACTCTGAGGTTGTGATGCAATGAAACGCACAATCTTTTGTTGTAAGGGAGGAAGATGCGAGTATTGGTCAGAAATTTTGAAAGCCTGACCCGTATAGGCCGAAGTAGAGCCTTTTGGAGCCGATGCCCCACTTGGAGGCCCAGAAGACTAATTTGTGTAAGAAGTGTCAAGGCCCTTAAAAACGAGAAGAACTTACAAACCCTCGGTCCGCCCTTATAGTCACAGATACTGCTTCCAAGATGTGGAAGTAGACCTCGTGAGGGTCGGTGGCGACTCGAATTTGGGTAGCATTAATGTATCGTTTGGCACCAAATGTCTTGAGGGTTCCCGTAACGCGAACATACATCTTCTCTCTTGACTTTGATCAGCAATAAAGACAAAATCATCGAACCAAGGGAGCTCACTCTATACCTCCGCACTTGCCAGAGTCCTCTTCACTGGTCGAATCGACCCAGTGACGCGCCTCGATCCGACCACTACCATCATCTAACAAGTACACGAAATTTGTCGTTTGGGCCTGGGTGGTAATAACTTGGCCAACCACCGTCACCTAACAACCGGAGTGTTAGATGCTTAGTGGCCCCAGAAAAGACGAAACATACGTGGCCAATCTCGACATCATCAACGGTCCACTCCGCGTCCGGATGGGCTTGTGTCGCCTTGAGAAGTTGGGCGACAGTGAAGGGGCGCAAAGAGTTCGAAGCTTCCCTGTTCTGAAGAGTGAAAATTTACCACCTAATGGATTGAATAGAGAAAGAAGTCTCTTACACGTCCTGCACCAGGACTGCTGGTCGTAGAATATGGAGAGCCTCCCTGTAGAAAACCTCCACCACCTCCGTAATCATTGACTGTTGTTCTAGCTTAATGGTCAGGCAAAGATTCTACTGTTGAGAGACGCACAGTGACTCATTGACTTGCGAGGGTTCTTCAGAAGAGCAATGAGTGTGACGAACGCGTGACAGGCGCGTCCGGCAAATAGATGATGTCACAGCTGAGTCAGGCCATCGATCAACTAGTTACCTTGAGCCTTGTAAGCTTGAATACTTAGTATGCCAGAAGAATCCCAGGTAGGACAGCGAGTTATATCTGTCTCTGTAATCGTCACCTAGTCCTTGAGATTTTCTTCACAGGCCCGCTTCGATGTGAACCCGACTCGGTAATCCGTCACACTACCGTACGTCAAATCTTACGGGCAGATCGCGTACACACCACGGCTCCCTTTAGAATCGAGGGTAACGAGCTCAAGAGGGTAACCTAGACCAGTCATTTGCTGCCACTCGCCTCATGATCATCAGATCATCCTTCTTGGAAACCTTCGTCCCCGCTGGAGTAGTACCAAATATACCGACTTCGACCTTGATGATGGAACAGGAAGAATTCTTGTCCGATTATGGGACAAAGACACTAACGCGGGTTTAGACAACTGTCGGATTCAACTTGAGTGAGTTTCTCTCGTCGTCAATCACTATGGTCATCAGTTCAAGTATTGGAACAAGAAGGCTACCGTATGCTCGAGTCATCGGTGAAGTCGCCAATTGGAACAACTCAAATTATGTTACAGCTGCAAAGCTTGAATTTGCCACCAGTTCTTACGAACCTTATCACCACATCTTGCAGGCAATCTATGACACGGTTGCTTACGAAAGATGTACCGTAGTAAGTGGAATGTTACATTCGATAGATCTCTTAAATCTAACAAAACACATCGTCAGGGGCATCATCGGGTCACATCAAGTTTTGAGGACATGAAAAGCTCATCCAGCAATCTATTGGGGTTTTTAGATCCATCCCATTCCTCACAATTTAGCCTGACTACATCAAATCTTTTGGCGTCCGAGATACACGACAATGCCAGGGGTATGTCATCGAACTTGAAAGGCAAGGGAAAGGCCAGGTCTGATGACTTTCCTTTACGTCCAAGTCGAGAGAACTCTAAACACGACGACGATGGCTTAGGAAGCACTCAGATGCAATCTTACCCCTCGTCATCTACATCATATTCTCATGTGTCTACTCATTTGCAAAGTCTTGACACATACAAACTGTATGCTCGCTTACCATCTCTCGACCGTGCCATTTTGAGTTGCATCTCCTCCATAAAAGGAGCAAACAGTCAGGATTCCTGGAAGGGCATCTACTTACCGATCATAGTTGCGGCAGTATCGTCTAGCCGCACTGATCCCCTTACAGTAGAAGAGTTTACGTTCGTCCTTTATGTCATCTTGATTCGATTCACAGCTGACCTCGTCCATTGAACCAGAGAATCTCTTGATAGGTTACTTGAAGAGGGTTTTATCTTTGCCTCCATTGATGATGACCATTATGATATCACTTATTCTACAGCATAGTACAGTGTAGTAACCTTCCTTGAAGACCTCTCCTTGTGACAAACCAGTCTAGTGGCTGGAGTTTTTAATGGATCTGGCCCAAATTGTGCACAAAGTATGATCTATATGTGTCTTCAAATCAAAGAAACTAAAATTTAGGGTTCGTTGTGATGGTTTGTTCAGTATAGGTGCAAAAGTAAATGATTATTCAATTTGATGTGATTCTCACTTTGCTTTTTTGAATTCCTGACATGGCAACTATTCCTTTCCCACATCTGTCACACATATGTATGATAATGATGATGACATCATTCTATACCTGCTGGGGCTGTGCCCTATATCAGGTTCTCCTAGTATCTAAAAACCTACATACTGCCACCATTGCATTATGTAGTGATAAACCCCCTGTCAGGTTCTGCTGACCTCGGGGGCTCAGATCCACTGGGTGAGTCCTTATTAGGTGGACATGATGTCTTGCACATATAATCTGTCCTCCAGCAGGCTCTGGACAAGGGGAACTGATGTCACAGGGTCTGGGGGGGTGGTCCAAGCAAGTCCAGGGAAATCTGGTGAAGCATGCAAGGTAACATGAGCAGAGGGCAAGCACTAGTGGATAAGGCATGAAGTCCCAAAGGTGGCTATCAAGAAGGTGAGGGTGTCTGGGTCATGCAAGTGAAGGGAGTGGGACTAAGGGTTGAAGGGAAGTCAGGCATGGATGATCAGACCTTGAGGGGTAGCTTAGAACAGGATCTGAGCAAGTATGTGGGATGATAGGAAAGGGTACCAGAATGCAGAGATATAAAGACAGAGGATGGAGATGAAGGGATAGAGTTGGAACAGACAGGCACATGAGATGGAAAAGGAAATAGACAAGACAAGATGAGAGATTTAGAATGAGATGAGATGAAAATGGAAACAAGATAAGATTGACATGCTAAGAGACAAAGAGATTGGAACAACAAGACAGAGGTGGGCATGGATGTGGGTAGGTAATATCAAGACTACCTCCTTACTGGTGTTACTGTAAGGGAACATTGGCCATGGATAGTCCTAACCAAGCCCACCACTCATGACATAACACTCCCATCAAGAGGTGAGCAGCAAGCAAGCTGGCTAAGGGCATGGCAAGCAAGAGGCAGGCATCCAACAAGAGGCAAAGGTGGAGGGTGAGGCAGAAGGCAAGGGGCCACAC
>JAGGAV010000267.1:0-20065 GCA_017657295.1 Termitomyces sp. DKA64
TTTGCTTGAGATATACAATATGAACACAAATAATTTTATTTAAGTGTTTCTAAAACTATTTGATAATTTCCATCTGAGAAAAACATATTAGAAATCATATAACATGTTTCTATTATGTTTTTCTCAAGAAACTCAGACAATTCCCAAAGTAGTTGTTACTGTCTTACATTATAGCTGTATGCAGTAATCTTGGTTGGTAAATCAAGATTGTTTGGTTTCAAAATAATAATGGGCTCAGTAAAAAGTTGTTTTCTCACAAAACCACTTTGACAATGCCCTCTGACAGTTCAGGCAACTTTATAGAAGCAGGTGCTCATTGCTTCAACATACTTTCTTCAATTTAATTGCATTTGCTGCTGAGGAAAATGGCAGAGTTAGAAGACAAGATGAGGACATTTATATATTCATAGGGCATATGTATAGACTTTGAGAGAAAAATACAATATACATACATGACAAAGATATGAATAGGAATTTCAAACATAATAAGTTAAGTCAAAGGGTGAAGATTTTTGAAGACAGGTTGATGATGATGATGAATCATTTTATTTGTTTTGAGACCTATTTTATATGTAAACATAGTGTCCTAGGTCCCACAGTATGTAATGGGGGGTGGTAATTACGGACACTCTGGCTAGTTCTCTGGCCTGATCCCTTTTCAGCTGATGCTGGTTATGCCTCATAGCTACTTTACTATAATTTGACTTTGTCAGAGTTCATACTACTTCCCACACACTAAGTCCCCACACCATCTGCCATTAACATGCCTTCCCAATTTCTGAACCCAGCTATACTTGGCAAGGCTTAGTCAGAGTTGATTGGTGTAGGGCTGGAACCCAATTGGCCAGCTCAGAGCCTCCCTCTAGTCAACTCTCACCAAGGGTAGTCATGACTCCACCCTTCCCCATGCCCAGACAATACTTTTGGAAGATCAATCCTGAGATTTGGAACCCACAATGGCCAGTGGGCTGCCTAGTGACAGATGTGCCAGACCAATTGGCTAGGCACCTGATCAAATTGGCAACTGTGGTAATTACCTCACCAAACCATCTGATGGACCACACAGTAACTTCGGCAGCCTGATCAAACTATTGACTCCTATCCTCTCACCTACCTATACCTTGACCTGCTTGGTCTGTGAGGACCCTGAGACCCTCTCCTAAATCTGTCAAGCCAGGGAAACCATCTGTTTTTCTCATCTGGTCACAGGTGTGGTGGTCACCATGCTTCTTTGTATCACATGCTGATTGGTTGTTCCAGGGTAGCCTGACCAACAAAGCCTTCCTAATCAGTCACATGTGGGCAGTGGCTTTCTGGTGGCATTGAAGTAACCCACGTGGTGTCTAAGGTGTTTTTTACACAGGTGCACCCAGCTAGAGTCAAAACCCCAACCTTGCACTTGCAAGTCACATGACCTGCTTTTTGGGACACAGTGGTGCCAGCTGAGCCACCATGCCCCTTTTTGAAGACAGGATCAATTAGGCTAACAAAGGCACATGACAAAAGGTCACATGGAATAATCTTTTGAAGACAAGATTCTGCTTGAACAAACAATTAAACCTTGATCTATTCTAGATCTCAGAACAGTATAACAAAGTATGGGCCATCAACTGAAGTCCTAGTCAAGTTTCAATGTGTATATAGCTGCAAAATATTCAAAATCATACAGACATTTCTCATCCTCCTAGGTAGGTATGCAAGTTCTGTAGTAGAATGTAGTGAACATATCTGCAGTCAACATGTTCTTTCTAGCAACTGGTCAACTATTTGCTACCTGACTGCCCTGCTAGAATGGTTCTAGTGGCTCTAAGCAGCTGCTGATATCACCTGGTACACATGCACATGTCACATATGTCAGGTCCACCAAATGACAAAAGTTCTCATTCTGCCAACCATTGCTACCCCCACTACCTTATTCAGCAAGATCTACATCAACACCATGCATATGCCCCCATCCAACAAATACAAATATATTATTCAAGGTTGCTGTTTCCTGATTCATTACCCTGAATTCTGCATACTAGTAAAAGAAAATATTGATGCTATTGCTAAATGGCTATTTGAAGACATCATCTGCTGCTGGGGTATGCTTAGCAAAATCGTTATCAACAATGGACCTCCCATTATCAAAGCCATTGCATACTTATCAGAGAAATATCATATCAACTACATACATCTATCAATAAACAGGCTAATGGCATTGTCAAGCAACTTTATTTTGACATCTGCCAGGCACTCTTCAGAGCAGTTGATGGCAACCAATCCAGATGGAGTACTGCTACCTATTGGTATTCTGGTCAGAAAGGGTCACTATCCAAAAGAGAATGGGATGTTCCCCCTACTATGCTGCTACTGGAATTCACCCACTATTCTCTGCCAACATCATCAAAGCAACATACCTACAACTGCTGCCAGATGCTATGCTAATGACTACCAACTTAATGGCTAGAAGAGCAATTGACCTCCAGCAATGATGGGAGGATCTAGCCTCCCTGCATGACAGAGTACTTAGTGCCCACTGCCTAGCAGCCATTTGCTTCAAGAAAGAACATGCTGCTACTATCCATAATACAACTTCCAACAGAGTGATATAGTATTAATGTGCAATACTCAGATAGAGGTCACACATAACAAGAAAATGAGGCCTCAATACCTAGGACCACTAGTCATTATCTCCAGAAACAGAGGTGGAGCATACATTATATGCTAGTTAGATGGCTCAGTTCTGCATCAATTAGTAGTGGCCTTCTGCTTGATACTGTATTTTGCTAGGAAGAACATAAATGTGCCTAGTGACTTTGGCATTGATACCAGCAGACTTGGATGGCTGGAAGAAACCAAATCATTAGACTATGAAGGCTTACCCAACATCCTAGATAAAGAGGACAATTAGATGGCATTGCTAAGCTTTCACTTTACAAGTTCATTCTTTAGTCACCTATCTAATACAATACCTTTTCTTGTTCCAGACAATTACCATACCTACATCTTTCAAGACAGCATTAGTGACACATTCACTGAGTGCCTTGCACAACCACCAAAGGGTTTTTAAATGCCATGATGACTTACTGAGTGTTTCCCCTTTTCTTGACATTTGTCACTAGCAAGAACTGCTATGCTAGTAGTTATTTTGGACTTCACAATACATTCTGCTTATTTGTCATTTTCTTATTATTGTCCTTTCTCTTACTCACACCCAAAAGAAGAGCAAGAAAGATATAGTACATTTTGGGCCCCCTAAGGGGGCTAGTTGCTATCTACAATGTTTGGCAAAGGAAGACACTAACAGCTAGTCACTAGGAAAGGCTGTTGTCAGACAGTACCTCTTCAAGCACCCAAGGCCAGTACTCCTCAGGGATTCTGTTCATCATCTGCCAGTCAAACAAGTCATTGCAGTCCTCCAGATGGCAACTCAGAACATCTATCATCTGCTGCACCACCAAACACCTCATCCTTGCCCTGTATAACTCCTGCATCACTGCTGCTAGCTCCTTCTGGAAGATTGCTAGCAGGTCCTCTGCTCACTGCTGGAATTACTTAATGACCTCCAGTGCTTCTAGTGGCAAGAGCATGGCCAGGTCCTCTCCCAACCATTCCATCTCCTCCAGGCTAATGGCCAATCCATGTGCTAAGAATTAGAATGACATAGTCAAAAGATTAATAAGACACCTATCAATGCCATGACATGCCAAGGGGGCAAACATCCTCCCCAACATTCAACTACTTGCCACTCCCTCTCTCCATTGTCTGCTGCTACCATTGGGCCACCCTCATTGTTGCTATGCTTAGAAACAAATGTTAGTGATGAGATGCTGGACACTAGAACACACTGACAACAAGCTTACCTTGTGCCACTAGGACCTGCCACAGGCCCTTCACCCCTGCCTCCCATGCTTCTCTTGACCACCACTGCTATATCTTGACATTCTGCTAGTAGCATGGTGGCCTGCACTGATTTGTCCATGTTGTCATCCTTGTTGGTCTTTGCCTGGCATCACTTGCCCTCAGCCTTCACAGAAGAGGGTGGCATCTGCTGTTTAGTAGCCTCCCTTTCATCATTGTTGTCATTGCTAACAACTTCCTTGCTCTCTTCCTTCCCTTTTGCCCTAGCAGCACAACTGCTACTGCTGACAATCCCATCTTGAGCTATTACAAGGTTCAAGCTGAAATGCTTGACCCTAAGGGGACTACTAGCAGATGCTAGAGCCCTCTGCTCCTTGACAAACTTCCTGGCCTGGTTGAACAGAGCTGCCTTTGCCACTACCTTCACTACCCACTGTATAATGGACCCCCTATTACACTTGCACTATTTCACAACTGCTACTTGTAGTAATACTTTCTCACAGTAGCATCACCTGATGCTACCTATAAATACTAAATGTGTACATATATAAGGCAGCACCTTACTTCATACTTTGTAGACAGACTATCTAATTGGTTTTGTGTTATGGACTGTGAACTGTAAGCTGCACTACCTGTAATGGAATTGTTACAATTTTTTAACACAAATGAGTGGTCACTTGTTTGCAAAGTAGAAGCAAACTTCAGACAAGAGAAGTTCACTGCCACTTGTTGCAATCAGAATGTTAAAAATTTCTAATGTTCACCTGCTTCAATGAGCACCATGGTGACCATGGAGGATCAGGTGCTCAGACCTTGATGGAGTAGGTCTAAAAGCTCCATACAAATCAGTGGATCTTGCTATGTCAGTTCATGGCATGAGTAGAGGAAGCAGTGTGATGCCAGGAGGGCTGCCTGCAGCCACTTCTGTATGACCACCATATGATGGTTGGACTGGCATCACTGCTGAGGGCATGAGTGTGCCCTCTCCCTGCTTATACCCAAAGGTAGAGGAGGGTAATGCAGTGCTAACAGTGGGCAGAGGGTACAACCCTGTGCATGTGCCTACTGCAGTACAAGGGGAGGGGTGGAGTTCCCTCCATAGAATTGTGGGAAGTCAGCCTGAACTGACTGAACTGATGTTGGGGAGCACTCTGCTGAGAAGTGTGGGAGATGACCCTTATAGCACCCAAGGCTCAGTATGAGCACAAGGTGGATCAATGCTGAATATGTGGGCAGCAGGGCTATTCACAACCATTGAGACAATTTCCAAGGATGGTGGAGACACTTTTGATATGGACAGTGAAGCTCAGCCCAATGACATCCTCTATAGGAGGGTGTTAGCATTTTGGCAGAATCAGGTTGAGGTCCCAAAGACTTCAATGCAGCAGCACTTGACTGCAAGAGTAGTCAAGCATATAGCAATTCAGCAATTGTTGAGAGATGGAATTATCCTAACCAATTCAGCAAAAATTATAGACTTTTACATGCTTTTTCTTGCAGAGGAAGTCACAGAGTACCTCTAGCAGAAGAAATTACATGGGTCTGAGGCATCATCAGCACACTGTCTCTGCTCAATGAAGCATTGACTCTCTTGCAAGCACCACAACAACCAGGTGAGATGCTGCATGATTACATGGTGAGGCAGGCTGCTGTAAACCACCAAAGAAGAGCTATGTTGGGGACAATTGCAGCATCCAACTTGGCCTTGATGGAGGCAGAGTCAGTTATGACCATTGAGCAGCCCACCACATGCTGTAGACCTGCTGGGTCTATGTGGAGAGCACTAACATAGCATTACAGCAATTCTGCAACAGTGACATGGATGACTTTGGCCAGTCCCAAGTTGAGGACCAAGGAGTGGTGTTCCAAGGGAACACCCCATATGATGCTTGGTCAGTAGAGTATGTTCCACCTGGTTGCACCAGACTGATCAAAACAGAGGAGCAAGGTTCTTGCTCCCCAATGAATGGTGGTTTTGGAGGGGCTGCAGGTAGCTCTGTCATGCACCTGCAGCAGGTTGGACAAGGAGGGAGTAACCTTCTAAGTCAGTCTGGCTATGCTAGAGAAAGTGGAGGTGGCTCTAGAGAGGGTCCTCTGGGAAGCAATCAGGCTTCTCTGCCACCCTTCAGGCTGGGAGGAGGTGGTGAAGGACCAGGAAGAGGACTCCCTTTTCCCTGTCCCAGACCATTCTCACCCCTGGGGAGAGGGCTGCTGGACCCACAAGGGCCAGACAAGGGCCCACCAGAGGATGGGGATGATTGTCTGGGGCATTGGGCTGGATGGAGGAGGACTATAGTCCTCTATGAGAGACAGCCATGGTGGTTTTTGATGCCACCACAATATTGTGAGAGGTTTGCCACTCTGGAAGTGGAAGAAGCCCATGAGTATCACCACCAAAACAATGCACAATTGTTTAAGCACAGTGATGGAACAGTTGCTGTCAGTCTGACTGGCTATACCTAACAGACTGAAGTCAAGGAGGAGCAATCTGTTTAAGACAATCACTCCATATGCAGGGTCAGCCAAGTTCAGTGAACTTGAGGATTGATTAATGAGCATCTGCATGTTCTATGCAGTAGCACAGTATGGTGGAGATGGGTGTGAGCAGGAGAAAGTCTTCATTTTGATGGACTTTCTAGTGGCAGGTGCCCTGAAGTAATATCTTGTCAGGACCCCACCAATTTTGTTTTGCCAAGCCCTGCCACTCCCAAAAACCACCCAAACCACTCCTGCCTGACTCTCAAACATCCCCACCCCCTACCTAGACCCTGCTGCAACCTGTGCATCACTGGATCACTGGTTCATGCATTCCTAAGCCCTGACCCTAATAACTTTCTCTGGATGCACCTTACACATCACTGGATCACTAGTAAGTCAGCATTCTGAGTCCTGGCATGCCCTTGGGGCCTGCCCCAGCCTCAAGATTGCCCCTGCTTCTACAGATTCACCCTTGGAACCTGCTTTGGGCCATACCCAGGCCTCACTACAATAGAAGCCAAGTCCCAGACAGGTGCTGCCCATCCAGGGACCCCCTACCTCTCCTGACTCTCCCCAGAGACCCCAAGTATATAGCCCCAGAACCTTGTAGTCAGTTAGTAGTCTTGATATTGCCTACTTTTGTCTACTTTACATCTCTCTACTCTCTTCTGTCTCTCTCTCTACTCAATCTACTCTTTTCTTCTTTCTTTCTCAACTCTTTGGCATAGTTGTCTCAGTCTGCAAAACATTCCCATAGACTTTAACAACCTCTGCCTACTTTACATCAGCTCCAGGACATTGCCTAATGCCCAGATCACCCTTCAAACACTTGTATGTTCTCTTCCACATTGTTGACTAACCAACTAGTGGGTTCTCACTCTTGGAGGTGAGCCTCCAGGTCCTTTAGACCTGACATAATATCAAGACTCCCCCCACTCATTGGACACTTGATAGCCTACTACACTGCACCTCTCTACTGTCCCACTGCCACTTACACTATGAACTCCTATGGCAACCTGATTGCACTAACCCACTATGTGCAACCTCCAGTCATGCCCCAAAATAACCAGACCCCCTACCCACATCCACCCCCCTTCCAACCCTTGCATTGGTACTGGCCAATGGCCATGCACAGATTTGGGCTGGGACTCTTGGTAAGTCAGGGCCCAGCTCCTAACTGGCATTCCTTGGCACTTCCCCCCATACAGGACCCCTACATGGGACCATACTTGGGAGACCTGCCAGAAGCTCCAAACACAGGGTGGAATGCTCCAGTATCTACCAGCACTAGTCCATTTACTGCTAGAGCAGAGTACATACCAGGGACTGAGAGCTACCTGCTTCTGGCCTTGACTGTATGCCCTGCACCTCCTCAAAGGAGGCCTATGGCAGTTCTAGCTGTCCTTATGCCTCCTACACCTACAAGGCTCAGAAACATGCCCCAGATGAGAGGGGACCCCCTGCTTTGACAGGGAGAGCATATGGCAAACTACTCTCAGCAATATAGTGCAATCCTATGGGAACTTCAACTCCTATGAGTGGACTTCTCCCAACAGACCCAGAACCTCTTTGAGAAACTGGGGCAACCCACCTCAGAAGCCACCACCAAGGTCTGGGCAGACTGCCTGGTAATATTCTTTGAGCTCTACAAGCAAGGGAATTTATCAGTGCAAGCCCTTGACCTTCTCTCGGGTGATGCCTCCTTGTGGAATGAACTGCACAACCTGGTCAGGGAAATTCACATGTCATCATTGCCAGGAAAATTCAAGGACCCCTCCAACCCCATGTACTTCTTCCACCTACAATGAAAAATAGACCCAGTGCCCTGCTAGCCCACCAAAGCCTGGGGTGCCAGAAACTGACATCAGGATGATCTGGATGCAGCCTCTGTCTTACTTTGAAATCTCAACTCCTTTGGTGGACTGTTTGACCAACCTGCAGCCAGGATGGTAGGACTCTCAGCCTGGCTCTGCTCCAACTCAGATTCAGATGTGGAAACCTTCCATATGTGGGATTGGAATGGCCAAGGAGCTGCTGTTGAGGCTCAACAGGCTGCACTGGCTATGGAGAATAGCAGGGACACTCAGTCCAAACACATCCTCAGCTACATCAATAAGAAACCCCGTGAGGGGCCAATGATGGATGCTCAGCCACCTCAAGACTCCCAAGCCTGGGACCCACCCCTGCACTTTGACCATGCCCTGCCACCCCAGAACTCCCAAGCTTGGCCCACTCTCCCCCCAGCACTGGCACTGGCATCTGCAGCAGCACTTGGCCCATCCCCAGGCCCAGAATTCTTGGGAGTCTCCTTTGGACTCCCTAGAGGACTCTTTGGACCACTGAGGGACCCCTTCAGGCTACCTGGTGGGCTCCCTGGTGGACCCCCTGGTGGGCCCCCAGGATGAATTCCAGGGAAACCACCCCCTGGCAGGGGATTTCCAAGAGGAGGGCCTCCTAGAGGATGGGGCCCTACCATAGGTGCATTCTCACCAGGAGGAGCAGGGAACCACTATTAATACTATTATAATGCTGCCCCTCCCCCTTAGAATCCCAAAAATTGGGCAGAAGCTAATGAAGTCTGTGAGGCTCTAGCTTGCAAAGGTCAGCTAGATATCTAGAAGCCAGAACCCTTCCACAGTTGTAACCCCTGGAAATAGCACACCTTCCTAACGCAATTTCTCAACACCTTCTAAGGAAAGCTAAACACTTTTGCCACCAACAAGGCTCACATTACATTCACTTCCTCCTACCTGTAGGGAATTGCTCTGAACCACTATACAGCCCTTCTCTGGTACAACCCCTGCCACCTGCTATTCTCCAATTGGGAAACCTTCATGCAGGAATTCTTGTCAAAGTTTGGAGTTTATGACACTGTTGCCAAGGCCAAAAGGAAGCTCATGTTGCTTTAGATGTTTCTGGAGGAGTGCTTCATGACATTTGTGGTCCAATTTGAGAAGGAGGCCTATTAAACTGGCTGGAATTATCATGTGCTGCACTTCCAACTCAATGAGGCCCTCCCTGAGTGAATCCACAAGGTCCTCCATCTTGCACTAAGGCAATCCACCTATGAGGATCTAAAGAGTCTCATCACCCACATCAACCAGCACTACTGGGAGGACCTTGCTGGTTCTGGGACCAACTGCCAGAACTACTCCTCTTGCCCCTTGGGGGGATCTTAGCAACCTTGCAATGGACCTCCCTGACCCCCTAACCCCACTACAACCAACCCCCTTGCCCAGAACCCTGATCAACCAGGCCCTGGAAATGCTGCATGACCTTCTGCCTGACTTCAGGTGGTCACCCCAGACCCCAACAGTCAGGACAATGATCTGGCACAGGGTGACAGTGACCCTGAGTCTGCAAACAAAGACTCTGAGGACAAACTATTGCAGGCTAACCAGTCACACTGACTGGACTGGCCTTGGGTAGCCATTCTTGAGAAGACAAAGGAACAGTGATGCAGGGCAGGGGTGTGCCTGCTCTGTGGCAAGCCTGGGAGCTTTGACCAGGAATGCCCAGAGCAAGGTGCCCTCAGTTGAGCTGTCTGGACCATAGACAGGGACAAATTCAAATTCCAGTATGTGGAAAACAAGTCAGCAATTTAGTTGACCTGGAAGATGCACTGAATTGCAAAATCAACCCTGACATCTTCTCTGCCATGGTTTCACACATACATGCTTTGGTACTTGCTCCAGACACCCTCGTGGCTTATTTCTCCTCCCAATCCTCTCAATCCTTCCTACTCCAAACCTCCCTCACCCCCTTCCCCTGCTCTAACACTGTCAGCACCCTGGTCAACAATGGCACTCCAGACAACTTCATTGACAACAACTGGGTCCACCATTCTTTCCTCCCTTGGATTCAACTGTCTGGCCCCATCCAGCTCTGGTTGTTCAATGGCAGACTATCCTCCACTGGTGAAATCAACCACTACATGTATGTTCCTCTGCACTTCAAGAATGGCACAAAACTTGAGCACTTAATGCTTATCACCTGGCTACACAACTTCACCCCTGTAGTCCTGGGCCTCCTGTGGTTATAATCCACCAACCCCCACATTGACTGGTGGACCCTCAACATAGCCCTGAACCACATGGACCCCTCTGCTATCCCTTTCTCTCTCCCCTTCAACTTTGACCCAACAAATGCTGGGAGCATTGGCAAGTTGCATTCAACCTCAGCATGCTCCTTCATTGTCAATGCCACCCTCCAATCTATAAACACCACCCATGCTGCACTCCTAGACAGTGGAGCCATGGAAACCTTTGTAAGTAGGGAGCTGGGTCTCCCAGGTAAGGCATTAGATGCCTCAGTCAAGCTGCAACTCTTTGATAGCAACCCAACTCCCTCTAAAACAATCTCCCATCACTGCATTAATAGTATCTGCCTTGCCAACAGCCTAGAATTCCTCATTGACCTCCAGATGACCCAGCTCCATCCCACCACCCTGATCATCCTCAGGTTATCCTGGTTATGCAAAGCCAACCCCAACATTGACTGAAGCTCAATGAGCATGACATTTGATAGTGAAGGCACTTGGCTAGCTGCTGGAATATTGCTCCAATCCTGATGTTTCCCCACTGTTGAAAATGGGCCCAACCCCAACCATCCCCCCATTTCAAACTCCAACTCCCCCCTCCAGTCCTTGCTGCAAGACCTTAGAGGGGAGAAAGGGAATCATGATGCTGACAAGCTTCATTCCCTGAGGAATCATGATGCCAATGCTAGCACTTTCTCCTCCCTCTCCCATGACCACACCTCCTTCCATGCCCTCCTCCACACCCTCCCCTTCCAAAAGCTCTCCCCAACCCCTGCCTCCAAACTTCTTTCCACCCAACATCCCTCACAACAAGTTTAGAGGGCTATCTCCCCCCCAAACTGCTTTCCCCAAACCAAAAAACACTTGGACCTCAAATGAGGTGACCTCTGAGCACAGTCCTCATGTTATAGGGGCTGCTCCATCTGCCAGAATTCTCCACAATGGGACCCAGGCCTACCAGCTGTACATAACCCCTGTTGAACAGCTCTGAGCCCCAAAACCCCTGGACTCCACTAAATCTGAGAAAGAGATTCTGTGTGAGGTTGTGCCTCTCAAATACCATGAATTTGCAGATGTATTCTCAGAAGGAAATGCCAAGGAGCTCCCCCTGCACTGACCCTATGACTACCAGATTGACCTTGAGGAGGGAGCCTCCCTGCCTTTTGGAAAGGTCTACAACATGTTGGAAACCAAGCTCCAGGCCCTCAAGGACTATGTGGATGAAATGCTGGGAAAGGGCTTCATTCAACCCTCCTTCTCCCCCACCAGAGCCCTGGTTCTCTTCACTAAGAAGAAGGATAGCATGCTCTGCCTCTGTGTTGACTACTGAGAGTTAAACCAGATCATACAGAAGAACTGGTACCCCCTCCTCCTCATTAGAGACCTTGTGGACTGACTCCAGAGTGCCAATGCTCTGGGTACAACAATGGTGGAAAACTGCTTTCCAGACTTGATATGGGCTCTTCAAGTATCTGGTAATGCCTTTGGAATGACCAACTCCCCTGCCACCTTCCAGTATTTCATGAATGACATCTTCCATGACATGAACAACATCTTTGTAGTAGTATATCTGGATGACATCCTTATCTATTCCAACTTCCTCACAGAACACCAGGATCATGTCAGATGCATCCTGGAGCAGCTCTGACAACACAACTTCCATGCCAAACCTGAAAAGTGCTCCTTTCACACCTAGGAGGTTGAGTATCTGAGTGTCATTGTCACTCCAGGAGGCATCTGCATGGACCTGGACAAGGTTGATGCCATCACCAACTGGCCCTGCCTATGGAACATAAAGGAACTCCAGTCCTTCCTTGGCTTTGTGAACTTCTATTGGAGTTTTATCAACAATTACTCCAGGATCATGAAAAGGGTCACTCACCTCACCTGAGCAGACACCCCATGGAACTGGGACTCAGACTGTCAAGATGTCTTTGATCTTCTCAAAACCACCTTCACTTCCACCCCTGTCCTTCAACACTATGACTCCTCCCTCCCCATCATCCTTGAATGCAATGCCACCCTCACCAGAATTCTCTCCCAGACCAACCCTGACACCCAGGAACTCTGCCCCATCATGTTCTATGCCTGCTCCATGATCCCCATGGAACTCAACTATGACATCTATGACAAAGAGCTCCTTGCAATTGTGGAAGCCTTCTGGCAGTGGAGGGTGTACTTGGAAGGCATCCAATATAGCATCCAGGTCTACTCAGACCACAATAACCTCCAGTACTTCACAACCACCAAGCAACTCAGCTGCTGGCAGGCCCAATGGTCTGAATTGCTGTCTGAGTACAACTTCATCATCTGGTATCACCCCAGCTGTCTTGGAGCCAAGCCTGATGCACTGACTTGAAGGCCCAATGTCTATCCATGAAAACTCTTCAAGGCCAGACAGAACACCCTCAATCAGCACATCATCATTCCCCCTGAGCAACTCTGGGCCACTCTCTTGCTAAATAACAAAGGCCTCCTCCAACAAATCTGCCAGGTGCCCCTGGATGACTACTTCCACTCCCATGACCCCCAAAACCTCCTCCCTTCCCCCTTCAAACCCCCCTCCAAACCCCCCTCCAAACCCCCCACCCTCACGCCTCACCTTCACCCTTTCCCTGACAACCACTGGAAGACCCTACAACTCATCATGCAAATGTACTTCTGGCCAGGACTCAAGAAAGATGTCACCTGGTATGTCTGTGCCTGCAAGGCATGTTGTTGAGTCAAGGTCCCACACCACTGACCCTTTGGACTCCTCAAACTCCTTCTGATAGGACGCCAACTCTGGTCCTCCATCTCCATGGACCACATTGTTGAACTCTTGGAGTTCAAGGGACACAATGCAATCCTCATTGTTGTATGCCAGCTGATGAAACAAGCTGTCTTCATCCCCTATCACACTATGGATGATGCCCCATGCTTGGCCCAATATTTTGTCACTCACATCTTCACAAAGCATGGCCTGTCTGACACCATCATCTCTGACCAAGGCACTTTGTTCATCTCATGGTTCTGGCAGTCCCTGTGCTGGGCCCTAAACATCAGGTTCAGCCTATTGATAGCCTATCACTTGGAGACCAATGGACAGACCAAGCATGTCAACCAAACCCTGGAGCAGTATCTCTGGTTGTATGTGAACTACCTGCAGGATAACTGGTGTGCTGAACTTCCCCTCACTAACTTCATTTACAACAACTCCCTGCACTTGGCTACTGGGGTCTCCCCTTTCTTTGCAAATAAGGGATATAACCCCTGGCTCACCATCTCTCTTTGCAACATCCCTTCTCATGCTGCCCATGCTACTGCCCAGGACCTCCAGAGCCTACAGAAATACCTCAAGCATGAACTTGGAACTGCTAACCAAGCCCACCACAAGCACATGGATGTTCACTGGAGCACAACTCCAGACTGGCCCATAGGGTCCCTTGTCTGGCTCAACTGAAGGAACATCAAAACCTGGTGACCCTTGCTAAAACTCAACCACAAGCACCTTGGACCCTTCAAAATACTCTGAAAGGTGTCCTCCCATGCATACCAACTCAACCTTCCCACTGGAATGAAGGGGATTCACCCTGTATTCCACATCTGACTCCTGAAGTCACATGATGTGGATCCCTTCCCCAGCCAACAAAACAACCCCCCTCCTGCCATTGAGGTTGGCAGAGAAACTCAGCACAAGGTTGATAACATCCTTGACTCCTGACACTGCTGCAAACAAATCAAGTACCTTGTCCAGTGGACTGGGTATAGACCCAAGGACAACACCTGGGAACCATTAGGACACCTCTGGAACACCCCCAAAGCCCTCTGGAACTTCTATCAGGGCCACCCTCAAAAACTCCAAGACTTACAACTTAGGCCATAACCTTGGGGCCACTCCAGGTATAACCCTGTTCCAAGCTCAACAGGGATACAACTCTCCTCTGCATGTTTTCATTATCTTATTCTATCTCCTATATTGTTATCCTCTTCATCTTATTCCTTCCCCCTTTCTTGATCTCATCCCCCTGTCCCTTATCAGACTCATCAGACCCCTGTTGTTTCATCTTATCACCCTATTTTATCCAATTTATTTTATCTCCTTACCTCCCAGATTCTCATTATCTCACCCTATTGCCTCATCTTATCCAATTCATCTTATCTCTGCATCTCACTCTGAGTTTTAGAACCAAAAAAGACAACCAAAAATTCAAGATTCCAAGACACCCAAGAAAGAACACAGTATTAAGACAGGAAAAATATGTACATGGAAGCATCAGACAATTCACATGATGACAGGTGCCTCCTGTTTCCCCACCAAAGCTCACTCACTGGGTCTCCCTCTCCTTATCCTTTGCCTTCCTCCTTGCCTTCCTCTTGGCCTCTTGGAGATCCACAACACCTACCCCATCTCCCCATGCCATGGTCACATCTACCTCCTCTGGAGGAGGTCTGGACAACTCCTACCCCCCCCAGAATTCTGCCAATAATGCACACCTGGTCTCATCATAGACATCATCCAGGGAGGGCAGGGGGCCCACCAGGCTCTGTGCCTCTTGCTCCAGGGGTCTTCCTGGGCTCATTATCACTCACTGATGGATCCCCTCCAGGTGCTTGAGCTCTTCCATTCTCTGCTCAATCTCTGTGGGCAGCTGATACTCAGGTTAGATTTGACAGAGACCATCCTGGATGAAGGTGCGAGCAGTGGTCATCCCATCCAGTAGGCCCCAATGAGCCTGAACTTGCTCTAGGAACAAGGCATAAGAAAATTCCATGGAGTCAGAAACCCCACTCACCTGGGTATGCCCACCAGTGCTCTGCCTAACAATTTGCCAGCCACCCCCAAGCCCTACCCCTGTCACCTGCCTGACCCCACCACCCCTTGACAACATTTCCTGCCAGAGTTTCTCTCCCCTCCTCTGCTGGCTCTGGATCCTCTTGTCCCAACCCTGGCATCAACATCCATGCCTGCCCCTGCAATGCTTTGAGGGCCTGCTGGATGGCACCCAACTCCCCAGTTCATACCACAAGCACATGTGCTAGCTCCTGGTTCTGCATGTGTAGGCACTGGTTCTGACCCAGCTGAACAATTTCAACATTGTGGAGTCAAGCCACCTTCCTGTGCAACCTGGCCACCTCAACCTCCAACAACTCCTTGACCTTGGAGGACCCAGGGGAGGTACAAATGGATGGAGATGGGGTCTGGGAAAAGAGGGAGAAGGGCCCAGTGCAGTGATGCTTGGGCACTGGATCCTCATAGAATGATGCCCAACATTTTGAACCTGCATACAAACCTGAGAGACTGAGGGACAGGAGGAACAGTGGAATCCTGGGGCCTGACAAGCATGCTGCCAATGGCCCCATGACTCCACCAATGCCACCCCACAGCCCTGCCTGTGCCCCTCCTGCAACCCCTGCTCCTGCACCTGCTGGACCTGATCCTGTCAATGCCACCAGACCTGAATGAGCTCCTGGGGGCTGGCTCTCTATCACCACCTCCACCCAAGGCTGCTGTACCCCTTGAGGCCTCCCAACCAGCACTGCCTCCCCCTCTCACCAACCTGCCTGCCACTGGGCCCGGAGCAAGCAGTGAATGTGCCAGTCCTGGCATCCATCACACATGTCTTGAGTGCAATGGGAGTGACATGGGAAGGGGGAAGGACACAGGGTTTGCCATATGCATGGCAGGAGTCACACTAGGAAGATCAGCATTGGGAGTGACAACAAGGATCTTGAATCACTCACTGGGCAATTGGCAATGCACCATTCATGGGAGGGCTGTCCAACTCCCAACCCTCATGGCAGGTTCCCACACTTTAGCTCCAATTGCTGCAAACCCTGCTGTCCCTGCCCCCATTGTTTTTGCACCAGCTACCCCTGCCCCAGAGGGCCCTGCCCCAAGCCCCAATGCCTCTACCTGCCATTGTTGCTGCTCTGTTGGGAGTCAACTTAAGGCCATGACCCAGGATAAAACCACTTATGCTGAAAAAGTCAGTCAACGGCCTCCCACTCCCTGGGCCACTGCTGCTCACCCTGTTTTGCCTTGTACACCATCCACTCAGTGACAGTGTTGCCTGTAGGGGGCATAGGGGACCTGGAGGATGGTGGAGACATAGGAAGTTGGCTCAGAAAAAATTGGACAGTGAACTGTTAAAGAAACTCTTGAGAAATCACCAGACCCTCACAGACATCTCTGAAGACCCATTACACCTACTGTGCCTCAAGGGCTCAATGCTTGGAGAGGGGATAATGTCAGGATCCCACCAATTTTGTCCTGCCAAACCCTGCCACCCTGAAAACCACCCAAACCACCCCCACCCAACCCTCAAACATCCCCACCCCTTATTTGGACCTTGCCACAACCTGCACATCACTGGATCACTGGTCCATGCATTCCTGAGCCCTGATTCTGACAACTTTCTCTGGATGCACCTTACACATCACCAGATCACTGGCAAGTCAGCATTCTGAGTCCTGGCATGCCCTTAGGGCCTGCCCCAGCCTCAAGACACTCCTGCCTCTGTGGATCCACCCTCAGGAGCCACTTTGGACCATACCCAGGCTTCACTATGATAGAAGCCAAGTTCTAGGTGGGTGCCACCCACCTGGGGACTCCCTATCTCTCCTGACTCTCCCCAGAGACTCTGAGTATATATATAGCCCCATAACCCCATAGTCAGTTGGTAGTCTTGATATTGCCTAATTTTGTCTACTTTACATCTCTCTGCTCTCTTCTGTCTCTCTCTCTACTCAATCTACTCTTTTCTTCTTTCTTTCTCAACTCTCTAGCATAGTCATCTTAGTCCACAGAACATTTCCATGGACTTCAACAACCTCTGCCTACTTCACATCAGCTCCAGGACATTGCCTAGTGCCCAGATCACTCTCAGAACACTCATATGTTCCCTTCCCCATTGTTGACTAACTGACTAGTGGGTTCTTACTCTCAGAGGTGAGCCCCCAGATCCTCCAGACCTGACATATCTGTGACATGTGATTCATGTCAATTGAGCCCAGTCCCACTGGAGATTTGAGGATGTAATCCTCAGACTGTACAATAAGTTCATGCAGCCCTCAATGATGCAGGATGCCTGCAATGTGTTTCACAATGCAGCTTATGCAGTGGAAGAGGGTGTGCAAGGCTTTTATGATGCCTTGCTTAACCATGCTCAGAGCATGGCTGTATTCCTGGACAAGTTCACAATTCACAAGCAATTCTTGGAGGGGATACCCACTGATATACTAGTTGCATTAATATGCAATGGCAGACTTGCTCCCAAAGTGAATACTATCAAGGAATTTGTTTCAGAGGCTAAGGCCTATGAGAACAGTATAAAGACTGCAGCACACTATTTAGAGCACAGCAGGAAAAACTGGCCAGGACATCTCTTGTCATTGGCAGCCATACAGTCTCTGAAGCTTGGGACTGCTCTGGCTAAGTGGATGGAGCTGGCAGGATTGCAGTCCCATTTGCATCCATTGAAGCCAATGAGGTGGAGCCATGCACATGTGGATGTTAGGGCTATGCCTCTGTGGGGTGGGATAGGGCAAGGCCCAGCTCACCCTGGGGGTGCAGTGCAGGTGGTGAGGAAGCATTTCACTGTAGGGAAGAATATGGTGGCTATTGCATTGGGCCTGCCAGGCAAAGATGTGGGGTGGTCTGCTACTTGTTACAAGTGCAGAAAGCTTGGTCATTTTGCTCAGGAGTGCAGGGAGCTGGCTAAGCCAGCTCCTAGGGCATTTGTGAGGGCAGCATATACTGCCACACCATCAGATGTTGGTGATGCTGATGACAAGCAAGAGGAGGAGCCTGGAGTTAGTGGTAATGCAGCCAAGTCCAATGGCACTCAGCCTAGGGAGGATGAGTACATTGAATTGGAAATGTACAAAAATGAGTACTATACTTGTGACAGCAATAGTGAGGGACTATTTGCCCTCACTGTAGTACTAAACAAGGGGCCTAGAGTATCTGAACCATATAATGTGGTCCAGATGTGGAAGGTTTGGATTATAGTGGCAAAGGATGCCATAGAATGACCAGTGCTAGCTGCACAAGAGAAAGAGTGTCTTGTCACCTGGGTGGAGGTTAATGGCCATGGGGCATGGATGTTGTGGGACTTGGAAAGTATGATGTCTGGGATCATGCCATTGTTTGCCCATGTTGCTGGGACATGGGTGGCACCCTTAGCCATGCCTATTACCCTGCAACTTGGAATAATTGGGAGTGAATCTATTATGAATTATGGGGCTTGGGTGACCATGAAGGTCCTGGGCAAATTCTATAATGTCTATGTGGACATTGCAAACTTTGATTGTTACAACATGATTGTTGGGACACTGTTTATGAGGACACACAATGTCCTCTTAGACATTGAGAATGACCAGGTGGTCATTGTGGGGGTGGCAACTCCAGCCCAGAAGTTGGAGCTGGAGGATAGGGATGAATGGGTGTGCTACTGCCATACAGTGGAGAAGTGGTGCAATGAGCAGCACTGACTCAATGGTGGACTGAAGTGGTCTACTGTGGAGGAGGCAGTGGATGAGGATGAGGTCAGGGCAGCAAACAGCCTGCCTGTTGACCACCCATCACTATTGATGTTAGAGGAAGAGTATCAGAAGAGTACTCTTCATGGAAGGAGCAGAATGATCCTTTGCCAACAAGGGAATGGTGAATTTGGGATTGACCAATCCCAAAGCCAACCATTGTGTGGGCATACAACTTGTGGATGCCTCAGGAGTGGAATCAGGTTATAGCAGACCTGATGTGGCAAGAAGGGGTGAGAAGGTCAACCCCTGCTGTGGAGGTATATAGAAGTGCCACAGAGGATAAAGTGTCTGAGCCTAGTGAGTTCAAATACTCATGGACTGAAGCTAGAAGTAGGACAGAATACTGTCCTACCCAGCTGAATATCCTAGACAAGTTGGAAATCTGTCTGATAAGTATGCAAGGATGGTATCATGGTCAAAGCTAGCTTAGGATGAACATTGTCCTTGGCATGATGCAGGCAAAGGGAAGATATGGCCTCCCAAGCTTGCCAAAGGTGATATTCTGTACCTTTGGCAGCAGTGATATGATGAGTTCCAAGACATCATCAATGGTATGAAGAAAGAACTTCCTCTATGGTGTGAGGTCAACCATGAGATTAACCTCATAGATGAGACCAAACAATACTCATACTTTATGCTGAGGTGCCCAAAATTACTGCAGCAACAATTGCAGGACAAAATTGACTGCTATGTACAAGCTAAGTGGTGGGAGCTATGTGTGGCTGATTAGGCTGCACCATTCCTCTGCATCCCCAAGAAGTCATTGCAGATGGCATTGAATGCTCATCAGTGCAATGATAACACAGTTAAGAATGTGATGCCCTTGCCTGATCAGGAGGTCATAAGGGAAGATGTTGTCTGTGCACCAGTGAGGTTAAAAATTGACCTCACTGATGCATATGAGCAGGCAAGGATAGATACTTTGGATGTACCAAAAACTGCATTCATGACTATTACCAGTACATATTGCAGTAACATCATGCAGATTGGAAATTGTAATGTGCCAGTAACCTTCCAACATTTGATGACATCTATCTTTAGGGACATCATTCGAAAGTGGATGCATGTTTACTTGGACAAGATATTCATCTTCTCAGATTCTATTGAGGAGCATGAACAGCACCTCAGGGTAGTCTTTGAAAGACTATGTAAAAACAAGCTCTACCTCAAGTGGAAGAA
>JAGGAV010000268.1:0-20016 GCA_017657295.1 Termitomyces sp. DKA64
TCTCTCTCTCTCTCTCTCTCTCTCTCTCTCTCTCTCTCTCTCTCTCTCTCTCTCTCTCTCTCTCTCTCTCTCTCTCAGGTTGCTTATTTTGGTAATCAATAGGAAAACAGTAATTGAATAGTTCCCCAAAAAATTCTTCCAAGGTCCACTTCTCTGGTACTTGTGAAGCTGCTTGTCAATAAGAACTCCATGCTTGTCCCATCAAGAATTTGGGATACCGCTAACACTTGTCATGCTTTCTACACTAAGCTATATCTAACTTATGAGGTGCGGTGGGCCATCAATTGCAGGAAAGTTTGTAGTTCAAAGGGTAGCCCACTGTGCAAGAGATGAGAGCAGCATGTGGTTAAGGACTTGTCAAGTTCAAAATGTGTAATGGTAGGCTACCTAAAGAGGCAGCATACAGTCATATCAAGAGAAATGGAATCTTGCTGTGAGAACTGGGTTGAAATCCTGTCTATTGCAAGAACTGCGGATAAGTATTGCAAGGTAAGTATGGGTGGCCTTAGTGTCTTTCTGATAGTCAAGAAACACCTATCAGAATCCACATAACCTGTTTCTAACAGGTATTTCTTCAGAACTCTACATGACTTCCTGAAGTGTGTACTACATCAGAGTTTTACCGAAGATCGCTCAGACTTGTGTAGCTGTTGAGATGCCCCCTATCATCCCGTGCAAGCACAAGACTCATCCTTGTCGATTCGCATTCGTTCTACAGCAGAACGATTGGTCAAATATCTAATATCGATAGACTCTATACCCTACAGCCCTAGCCGCAACCAGCGTGGTAAGGTTCTTAAGGGCCCTTCGTATACACTTCATCAAATTAAGTCATTGAAGAGATAAGGCATGGGAAGCCCTCAGCATATAATTGAATTGAAATCTACCTCTCCGGAGTATACTGGACTTATCGCATACATCCATCCAGTAGCTTCAACGCAGTTATACGTCAATAGGATATAACCGGAATTTCTAACCCGGCAGTCTTGGCAATTCTGATTGTGTTTTCTGCCTGAAGAAGGTTGAAGCCATCTGAGTAATACTTCCGGAGGGAGGACAATTACCTGTTTCAACATTGGAGCGTCAACCATCTCTCCTTCGAGGCCGACGGCACCTTTGGCTGCAGCGTGAGCTGCTCGCATTCCATGGAGGATCTTAGCAGCCCGAAAGATCTCTGGTGATAAACGTTTAAAACTGATTGAAGAACAGAAGAGGGGCATACCCTGAGATGTTGGTACAAATGTGGATTGTATTATATCCACCTGCGCGGGATGGATCGCTTGCTACATGATGGACACTGTTAGGTCTTCAATTACGGTAAACAATAAGACTTCGGACTTTGCCAGTGAAACCAAGCTGCCTTCCATCCGTACACTCGTCCCTGAGATAGTTGAGGTCTTTGTATTTCACGCAAACCTTGCAAACGGTTTCTGTGAACTTGCAATCGAAGATGAATCAGAGGTCTTGCCATGTCTATCGCCTCAAGTCCAAAAGCTTTCGCCCAGATAACGATCTGAGAGCGGGTGAACAGAAGTTCTCGGCGAGATGGAGTACGAATGATGGACGTATCGGCGCAGTCTTCAAAGAAGGTCACACACGTGAGAAAGACGGATGATGAGATTAACTTTACAGTCCTCGGCAGCAAACTGAATCTTTTAATACATGATCAAACAGACAACGGTGACGATCTCACCAGAAGTGCAGATATCCGTCCGCCTGTTACAGCTCCGTGATCCGACTTCCACGTAGCAATTTCACCCAAGTTATACATTGCCCTGGCACTCTCGATGCTCGGTACTATATTCAAAGGGGCTTTTATAGATGTTTTAATTAAAGCTTCGGAAATAGCAGATGAGACATAATGGAGGTCTTTTGCCGAGCGGATCTTAGGCAATACCAGAGTGCTCACAACACCCGAACCAATCTGAAGAATATAAACATGGGTATAATTATGACCATAGACAAGGACTCACGACGTCGACTATGTCTTCATAGAAAAATGGTGTACTCATGTCGTTGACACGTACGGCGATGCGTCGGCAATCAGGGAGATGCGTTCCCTGCGAAGGTAGGATGAACTTCAAAAACATCTCAACCCGTATATATCCTACACGTAGAAAGTGAGTAAGCCTGATCCTTGCATCCTTCTTGTCTGTGGGTGAAGGTGAGACACTGTCTTCCAGGTCGTAGATGATGATATCAGAGTTTGTCGAAAGGGACTTTTCAAGCATATGCTCAGACGAAGAGGGGACATAAAGATATGAACGCCGCAAGTTTGTCGATGATCCTGGCATTGAATTCAACCGGCGAGCTTGGCGAATGCAAGAAAGATTCAAAGCCCTTTGCAGGGAATTATGAGCATAGAGACTTAACATCAATGAAAGGAAGCTCGTAGTTTACCATATTATTATCAAGTCAAGTTTTATTCCCAGCTACGTTACGTAAGTAATCTCAGGTGGAAAGGAAGACCCTCGAGATCAATTGATGCGGTTGTCCGGCCTTTGCCGGCGCCCGTAATTTACTTCCGCTTTCTTCTGTACACGATTTTAGTTTCGGAAATGTTCTGAAACGCCCTTGACATCAGCGTTAAAATGCAGACGTGGCAGGCGTGGGGAACTGGCGGAGCATTTGTCTATAAAAGCTACTTCTGAGCCTAACTCAGCGCCGTTTCGATGGGAACTATACCTCTATTTTGGCAAGTACTCGGACCCACTGTTGCCGTCCTGGTCGCCTGGCAAGCAAAGAAAATATTATCAAAGAAACAAGTCTCTCTACCTCCAGGGCCACCAGCCGATCCTATAATCGGGCACATTCGATTGATTCCCTCAGAAGGGCAAGATGTATACTTTTATGAACTAGGAAAGATTTACGGTTAGCTTCTCGACCGATATTGTAAACTATTTATTCATAACAGCCTACTAGGCGATGTGATGCAACTCAGGATAATGGGTAAATCAATCATTATCCTGAACAGCGTTGAAGCTGCCGTGGATCTACTTGACAAACGTAGTTCAATTTACAGTGATCGGCCAAAGCTTCCGGTGTTTGAGCTGTGAGTAGCTACCAATCGGAGTATCTGCCAATCAATGTCGACTCCTTTACAAGCTTGGGCATTGCCGATACACTAGTGTTCAGGGAGTATGGAAAAGACTTCCGCCTACAACGAAGAATGGTGCAGCAGTATTTCACTACCCGCAAACGCCAAGAGCATCAGCCCATTCAGACTCGAGAAGCTCGTGTTCTTGCCCAGAATTTCTTGCACACACCAGAAGACTGGTTGAATTCCCTAGTACGGTACTAGCCCACTTCGGTGCTCTGTTGTATTCATGACTCAACACATTACTTCAGGTTTACGGCGACCATTATCATTCAAATCTGCTATGGGCATCAAATAGTTTCCAACGATGATCCTTACCTAAAGATTGCCGAAGAATGTTGCCAGATAGCGAAAGAAGTAGGGCCACCTAGTACCACTCCAGTTGATCTGTTTCCAATACGTGCGTGAGCTATAATATCCATCCATATCTGCATTTCTAATTTTCCTTGATGTTGAAAGTTCGTTATTTCCCGTCATGGTTTCCCGGCACCCACTATGCCAACTTTGCACGGGAATCCTCCGCGGCTTTTCGTAAACTCAGAGAATTTCCTTATCATCAAATGGTAGACAAGATTGTAGGACATTTTTCGCGAGCTGAAGAACGATGGCTTATGACTCTTTAAGGCCAAAGGAAAAGCTCAGCCATCGTTCTTACTTACGCAACTGGAAGCTCTAGACCAGAATGCATCGGAGGCTCAGGCTAAGATTGATCTAATTCAGACAGTTTCTACAATTCTTTATGTAGCAGGCGCAGATACTGTAAGCATGTGTCAGTGTTGTACGAGGCAATGATTGATTACGAATCGTACCCCAGACATCAGCTTCACTGGCCTTCTTCGTACTAGCCATGGTCCTGTATCCCGAGTGTCAAGCAAAAGCTCAAGAAGAGATCGACGCCGTTATTGGGTCCAATCGTCTTCCTGAGTTCCGGGATAGGGAAAGCTTACCTTACCTAGAATGCTTGGTGCAGGAAACACTGCGGTATGTATATTCTATGGTTTTGGTTCTGCTTCTACTGATGCAAGACAAAAAGGTGGAACCACACCGCCCCCACAGGTATGTAGAGAATACCAGCCTCTACAGACATTTAAAATGCGGGACGTCAGGCATTCCGCACAGGCTCATGGAAGATGATATCTACAGAGGTATGCTAATCCCTAAGGGCTCTGTTATAATTGCGAATGTTCGGTGCGTGCAATCTTAGCCATGAATACATGCAATTGCTCACCTATTTACAGAGGCATGACTTTGAATGAATCTATATACCATGAGCCCCGCAAATTCGACCCAGCTAGGTATTTGGCTGGACCCACTTGCAGAGGAGAGCCTTTCAGCACCTCACACTTCGGCTTTGGTCGAAGGTGAAATAGCCTTTGTTCAAGTAGATGTATATTAACGCGGATTTAACATTCAGAATCTGTCCAGGGCGGCACTTGGCAGACGACAGTCTCTGGATTGCGATTTCTACTACCCTCGCAACAGTCAAGTTCTCTAAAGCCCTCGACGAGAATGGGAAAGAGATAACTCCTGATGCCACCCCTGTTGCTGCGGGGATATCAAAGTCGGTCGTTCATCCATCTTGCATTGATTCTTATAGACTTACTGTATTCTGCAATAGCCAGCCGAAACCGTTCCGATGCCGTCTTGAACCACGGACCAAAGTAGCTCTGGCACTACTTAGGCCGATCACAGACATGTAGGTCCGTACGAAGGACGACTCCGTGCTTGATGTTCTTGAACTCAACGACGCTGTCATCCAGCTATCTGAGCGTTCTCAATACAGCAACACAAAATCCTACACAGATCCGGTGCAGTAGACCCGTTTTCTGCATCGTCAAGATATAGAAGACATAATCTTCAAACGTATGTTCGCGTAATCAGTATCTCCCAATCATCCCTGTCCAATCGAACTTGTTGTATTTCTTCTGGAACTGAGATATCCTGTCTTTGTTGGCCCTTAGATCAATTCGTCTTGGCCTTCGCCAACGTCTTGGCTCTAATCCGAGGACACCACCGATGATTTCGCCGGCAAAGTAACTTATTTAAGAGTGATTAAGAGTGATAGGGGATATCCTTGAGTGAGGACAGAAATCACTTACCTTGGAAAATCACCACCACCTTTTTCCCCTTCTTCTAACATCTCATCATCAGCTGAGTCAGTCCCTTCGATGACATGCCCATATCCTTTCTCGCCCTTGTGATCGAATTGAACCATGAAGTAAGGTAAATTTGGGACCATCGCCCGCCTGAAGCCACCTGGACGTGCAGAAAAGTCAATGAGTTTCTTGTGTTGAGACCATTCTGCTTCGGATGCGAGGATGGATTCCTGCCATAAGAGTATCAGAATGTAAGGGTGACCGTTCAGAGACAAAGACCGACTTTGAAATAACCGGGAATAAGTTCAAACTGCTCACAAGGCAAAGGCACGCATTCAATCACAGTATGTTTTTGCCACTTCAAAGTGATGACCGTCTCATAGAAGATCACACCCTTATCTTCTTCGGCAAACATGCGTATCAGACATTTCATGAAATTCTGATGACAGGATCTCAGTATGTGTGCCATGCAAGGTTTACAAGATGATTACCCGGATTTCTTCCCATACATCGTCATCAGCTTCAAGCATGGTGAGATGGTGCTGAATTGGAACGATAAGACAGTGGCCCTCGACAAGTTCGTCAGTTAGAGTGCAGGAGAGGTATGTACGAGTTCCCATCGCAACAACAGGAGCCTTTGGAAGCGAATCATCTTCGCCGTAGCAGAAGTCACATGTCGCAAGAACTTTCTGAGTTCGCTTATAGTCTGAGCTGGCATTAGCTGAGGTTTGACTTGAGCGAGGAGAACTCGCCATGAATTGCAAACTGGCGTTTCATAGCATCAGTCCGCATCTTCTGTCGACCAAGTTTTTCAGCATTGTCATCCAGATATTCCAAGTCATTCTGGTCGATAAAGATGAATGGAACGAAACAAGGGAGAAGACAATTGTGTTCACCTCGAATTTACCATCACCCATGATTGCTCGTGCAAACTGGGCGTCAAGGTTCTTCTGATCTGCCATGCCTGCACCAAAGCGCTCCTGCCGGAGCATTTCCCCTAGGGTGGTCGTATCATCATCAGCATTGATTCTGATGACTTTACCTGTTTTCCGGTCACGCGTTTCGAACTAAAAGCAATGAACTAAAGCTTAAAACAATCGAAAGCCGAACACTCACCTTCTCCTGTTTTTTCCTGCGATTCACAAGAGCAGCACCGTCATCTTTACCATGACCGACGTCATATAAACGACCTCTTCCATCCAGCGTAGGTAGTACTTCTGTCTTATTGCGCATAGCAAGTTTCTCGCTCTCCATGCCATTTGCTCTTCGTAACTCAGCCTCGTATTCTTCCTCTAATTTAGCTGCTTCCGGCGCGCCCATGAGTTTCGCCCGAAGCACTTTGGCTTGCAGCTTGTTCAGAGAAGATGGAGATAAGGTGCGTTCTTGTGGAACGACTGGCGGTGGTGTCATGACTGAAGGAATGGGTGTATGTGACCGAGCGGGGTGTGATCCCACTCCAGAGGACAATCGAAGGGAGTCCAGTCGTCGGTTCACTGGAGGGCGAGTTTTTATAATCGGAGACGGCGTGGATGGAGTACTGTCATGATAAGCACTGGGGCGTCGGAAGGACGAGCTACGACTGGAGCAACCACTTCCACCGATTTCTGTAAACATGAAGCGCTTTTCGACTATTTCAGACTCTCTAGGAACTCGTCTTTCGGACCCACGGCCTCTCTCTGCCCATTTTCCCTCTCGCTCGTCAAGTATACGTCTCTCCTCCTGGGCTTCCTCGAAGGCTTGAAGGGACCCGAAACGTTCGATTGCAAGAGTTTCAACATCAACACCCTCTTCCTCTGCCGCTTCATAGACGCGCTTCAGTCGCATCATACGCCATTGAGAACCTGGGCCGCCTGGAGTATTGGGCTTTGGGAGTGGCGGAGGTGCATCGAAGTCAATAGAGCTCATATCCTTGTTAATTTCTTTAGAGCCCATCACAGGCTGTGATATTTTCAGTAAAGAAAATGCGAGAAAATGCGGCGGTGATACCTTGTCAGGATCGAGTCGCTCAGGTCGCTTCTTCTTTACGTCGGCCCCGAGACTAGAGAAGAAGTCAACGCCACCTCCTAATGTTCGCTGGCCTCCAGACGGTTTTCCATAGCCATCCGTCATTGAGACAGTGCCTGTTTCAGTCTTGCGTCGGTCCTCGGCAGGAAGGGTCAGAGCATTCGAGGGGAGCAGCATCCATTCATCCCGTTGTAGAGGTGTCTCTGTGCTGGTGCTGGAGGGTAGTTCGGGATCTGAGGGTGCAGCAATGGCCGTTGAAGTTAGTTTCAAGCTTTTGGTGGTCGGAATATCGGCAGCGAGTACCTGAGGACAAGATTGAATCAGGTTACGAGACTTCATTTGGTCACTTACCTTCTCACCATCCATATCAATATTCTTTTCTACCCACATGTCATCGTCATCGGGATCATCATCGACAATACGGACATTATAGTCCGACTTGTCCTGTTTCCCATGTTTGTGTTTGCCGCCGTGGCCGTCATGCCTTTGCCTTTTCTTGCTTTTCCGGTCGGAATCGCGTTCACGGGAGCGCTCGCGCCTTGAGGAATGTTTGGATGCCATGAGCGGACGGAGAGCAGCGACCGTAAAACGGCTTCTCGACATATCACGTGATGAGATCTCGAAAGAGTCGTGGACCCGCTCTTCTCCTCTGCTTTTAACGGAATGGAATCGCCTGATCTTGCAAATATCCGCATAATAACCACACTCGGACATGTGGATCACGGAAAAACTACCTTGATGGATACCTTGCTGGCAGCGAATAACATTATCTCTACTCGGATGGCTGGAAAGATGAGATATCTTGACAGTCGCGAGGACGAGCAGGAAAGGGGTATCACTATGGAGAGTAGTGCTGTATCTCTGCAGTTCACGGTGCTGGGTCCCGAGGTACGTGGAATTCCGGCGCTTAGCCTTCAGATTCAATGACAAAACCAGATCAGAAATCATCAAAAACCTACATCGTTAACATGATCGACACCCCAGGACATGTGGATTTTTCAACCGAGGTATCTACTGCGTCAAGATTATGCGATGGCGCGCTAGTTTTAGTCGACGTCGTGGAGGGCGTTTGTACCCAGGTGTGTCTTTGAAGGGCATGACTTCATATATCATATCATTTATTTCTGCGAATAGACCATCGCCGTTCTAAGACAAGCTTGGAAAGACCGACTACGGCCCATACTTGTGATTAACAAATTTGATCGTCTTATCACAGAGCTCAAACTAGCTCCAGTCGAAGCTCATCACCACCTCACACGTCTCATTGAACAGGTCAATGCGGTAATGGGCAGCTTTTTCGCCAGTGAAAGAATGGAGGACGACCTGAGATGGAGGGAAGAGCGTGAAAAACGGCTTGCGGAGAAGAAAGACCAATTGACTGACGATATTGATGTGACTGTCAACGAAGCAGACGAGTTCCAAGAGAAGGATGACGAAGACATATACTTCGCACCGGAACGTGGTAACGTAATTTTTGCTTCAGCCATCGATGGCTGGGGGTTCCGTATTGGAAAGTTTGCTCAGCTTTATGCCACAAAACTTGGTATCAAAGAAGCCAATCTTCGACGTGTACTTTGGGGCGATTACTTCCTTGATCCGAAGTCGAAGAAAGTGATCAGCTGTAGACACCTCCGCGGACGCCCTCTTAAATCCCTCTTCGTGCAGTTTGTCCTGGAAAACATCTGGGCAGTATACGATGCAGTAGTTTTGAACCCGTTCGTCTTCCTAAACATCTATCTAGTTGAGACTGATTGACAAAATTAGAAATCAAGAGAAGGTGGCAAAGATTGTCACTGCCCTTAACCTTAAAATACTTCCTCGTGATCTTAGGTCCAAGGACACCCGTAATCTTTTGTTTCTCATCTTCTCCCAGTGGCTCTCGTTGTCAACATGCGTCGCACAGTCTGTTATCGAGGTCGTCCCCGCTCCTTCCCTGGCTCAGAGAACAAGAATTCCCAAAATGCTCTATCCCGATATCTACGAGGCTACTATCGAACCCAAAAATAAGCTTGAAGAGGACATCTTCTTTTCCAACTCTGCCACAGATGCATGCGTGATAGCCTATGTGAGCAAGATGTTTGCCGTATCTGCCAAGGACCTCCCGGAGAACAAGAAGAAGCTCATAACGGCTGAGGAACTGAGGGCCAAAGCGCGTGAAGCGAGAGAGGCGAGAGCAGAAGAAGGCGCCAAAACTGAGGAACAGTCAGGACAGCAAACACCGACGTCAACTGCTATCTCCTTTACGCCACCGCTACCAGAAAACGATTCCGCCAAAGAGGAACCCGTTGAGGGTACGGAAGTCGTCTTGGGATTTGCCCGTCTTTATTCTGGGATTCTGAGGACAGGGACCACGGTGTATGGCCTGCTACCAAAATATAACACCGCTTTGGAACCTACACATCCTGCAAATGCGAAGAATCTGGTCACGGCAACGATCGAAGGGCTCTATATCATGATGGGACGAGAACTTGTACCAGTCGACGTTGTACGGGCAGGGAACATCTATGCTGTGAGGGGTCTTGAGGGTAAAGTATGGCGAAATGCGACACTTTGTGCTCCAGGTGAAGGTGGCATTGGTGAATTGCCAAGTGATGATCGCTCGTGCCTCATCAATCTGGGGGGTGTAAATCGTGCTGCAAGTATCGTAATACTCCTGTTTTTTACCATGGCTGATGTTTATGATAGGCATCGCCAATTGTGCGCGTTGCCCTGGAGCCAGTCATGCCAGCTGATATGCCAAAGCTTGTCAATGGTCTGAGGCTGCTTAGCCAGGCAGATCCATGTGTGGAGACTTTCCAGCAACAGACTGGCGAGCATGTCATCTTGACTGCCGGTGAGCTTCATCTCGAGGTGAGTACCGGTGGCTCAGCTCGATCCGTTACTCCTGATTGTTTTCGAACAGCGCTGTCTGAAAGATCTTAGAGAGAGATTTGCACGGGTCGAAATCCAAGCTTCAAAGCCAATAGTTCCATACCGCGAGACGGCAACGAAAGCGCTAGGTGCATCGATCGATCATTTTGATTGAGCTGCTTCTAACCGCATGTGCAGACATAGCGCCAACAAAAACGCCAAACGCGCCTCGTGGCACGATCCATGGATCTAGTTCTTCAAACGTTGTTAAATTTACGATCCGTAGCAGTCCTCTTCCTAAAGCCATACTGGACTTCGTTTTACAAAATCTCAGCATTCTTAAGAAGCTTCAACACGAGCGAAAAGACTCCGCAGAAGCTCAGGATGAGGAGGAACAAGAGTCCGATAACTACGGGGAGGTAGTACGAAAGCCGAGTGTCGGCCCCGAGCAGTTCTGGGAAGCATTACAGAAGGTTTGCAAAGAAACTGGAGGAGAGTGGGGCGATATTGTGGAACAGATCTGGGCCTTTGGACCACAAAAAGCTGGTGGATGCCTTCTTATAGACAACAGGAAATCTGGAATACCTTTTTCGTGTGTTTCTACTCTTTTCTGCGCCTTATCGCACCGCCTGACTTGCGTTACAGACTCAAACGCCGCCTCGAACGCATCAAATCAGAGGACAACGAAGGCGAAGTCATGGACAAAGGCGCTCGGGATTTTGATGTACACCTCGAAACTGGGTTCCAGCTCGCAACTTTCCAAGGTCCGTTGTGCGCAGAGCCCGTTGAGGGCATGGCATATTTCGTGGAGAGCGTCAAAATAGACCAGGAAAATCTGGAAAAGGAGATAGGTCCGTGTGTTTTGATTTTCCGATTATGGGGAACATTTGGCCGATTGTGCTTGGCCCTTGTAGAGCAGAATCGAGTGGCACAGATAACTGGTTCTGTAATCTCCGCTGTCAGAGATGCTTGCCGGAACGGTCTTCTGGATTGGTCACCACGCCTCATGCTTGCGATGTATATGTGCGATATCCAAGCATCACGTAAGACAATCGGTCATTCTTTCTGTCGGAAGCAAAGTATATTGATTGATCTACGCCGATTTCCTATAGCCGACGTATTAGGCAAAGTTTATGCAGTCGTCGCTAAACGGCGAGGTCGCATAGTAGCTGAGGAGATGAAGGAAGGTACAACTTTTTTCAATGTCACAGCTCTTCTTCCGGTTGTAGAGAGTTTTGGTTTTGCTGATGGCATGTCTTTTCCTTACATTTTGTGGTGACAATTGAAATGTCGTATGAAATAGATATCCGGAAACGGACCTCCGGTGCGGCGAGTCCCCAACTAGTATTCAATGGGTGAGCAATGACTCCAATCTCAGTACGGAAGTTGGTTGACAATTGTAGGTACGAAATATTGGATCAGGATCCATTCTGGGTACCTACGACAGAAGAAGAGTTGGAGGATCTTGGAGAGAAGGCCGATCGATCTAACATTGCAAAGGGTTATATGGACGCTGTGCGGCAGCGTAAGGGGTTATTCGTCGACCGAAAGATCGTTGAATTTGCGGAGAAGCAGAGGACATTGAAACGGTAGGATGATGCTGTGTGTTTGGTCTCCAATAAGACGATCGTCTTCGAGCGCAGGCGCTGTGCAACGCTGTCGCTTGTATAAGTATGTAAATACCAACTTGTAGCTCTATCCTCCGCGAAAATGACAGGTCAGCATTACATGACCAAGAGACTACAAACGTGGTAAATAAACCGAGACAAAAAACAGAACCATGGGAGTTGTTGGGCAGAGGGAATTATCGGTCTTGTTCGTCTTCACTTGTTCGAATGTCACTTTGACATGAAATCGATATGTCGACTAATAAGCGTTTCTACACTTTTAAGTTGTCGACCTCAAAGCTTCATTTTCAGACGTTCCGATTTTACATAGCTTGTCAAATCTCAGCATCGCTGAGGTTGCAAGTGCTCACAGGAACAGCAATGCAGCTAGGGTATGGAAGCTAGAACAAATTCACATTTTATCAGATACACCCTATTTACAAGAACATGAATTCAATCTTCAAATGACAGAAAGGCCTTTGACCCATCAGCATGCTGAATGCCTGCAATGATATCATTCTGGCAGGTATTACAAGAGACTAAAATCAAAAGGGTTAGACCAACTTACCAAATCGTGGAACTTGCACATGCAATAATATATAACAGGAAGAGAGGTATGCAGGTTGTATTGAGTTGCTATGGGCACCATGTCAAAATCCGAACCTAGAGCATGGACGATACAAGGAAAACCATAATGGTAGTCAGTGTCCCGTTGCTCCAGAGAGGTTGGACAACTTTGAGGAAGTGAGAAAGGAGCCTGATGAAAATAAATGTGCAATCGAAGTACAAGGATGAAACCATGAGAGATGCCAGTTGCAAGGAAGAGAATTGTCCACAAGGATGCATGTAAATAGAGAGTATGTTAAAGTGTAAGATCAACAAAGTCAGTAAAAGCATATGTACAGTGTTGACTATTGTCAATGGTGAAAAATATAGGAGTATTATATGCATCCAGACCCTGATATGGCACCTCTTTCTTCATATCTCATGCCACCAGCCATTATAGTGACCTCTTATTTTTCACTGCCTTTATCTGCTTATTCCTTCATATGACCTACAGTTGCAGTGCCAGCCTTTTCTTGGCCAATGTAATTAAATCATGGCATTTCTATGGATGTGTCTGCCCCTTTTAGTTTCAATCATCCAGGTTTCTTGACAGTTTGGTTCAACCTTTGTGGCTTTATGCCTGCTTACACAGTTTTAGGTTTCATCCCAGTCTTCCTTTCACTGTAGCACTGTAATCAACTCAGATAGGTGAGCACAGCAAAGTTGGGGCTGGGATTAAGCACTGTGTTTTGAAAACAAAGCCTTAACTGAGCACAGTAAAGTTGCAGCTGAAATTGAGCAATGTGTTTTGAAAACAAAACTTGAACTGAGCACAATAAGTACCACATTTTGAAAACAAAGCCCTCATTAAGTGCAGTGAAGTTGGGGCTGGGATTAAGCACTTTGTTTTGAAAAAAAGCCCAAACTGAGCACAGCAAAGTTGGGGCTGGGATTAAGCATTGAGTTGAATGTTGAAGCCCTAAGTGAGCACAGTGAGGTTGGGGCTGGATCTCAGTCGGGGGTTCAGGGGTAAGCTCTCAATGAGATAGACTTGTGCTGAAGGCACGGGGCATAGCTCGTGAGAGGTTATGCTAGGATATGCTCAGATGTACATGCCGGTCGGCCGGAACGGGATCCCATCAATCTGCGGGACTTGTTGCCTTCGGACGTTGATATTGTATCACAGTACTTCATATAAAAACCATGGATCCCTTCAATACGCCTGCATCGCCAATACCCCATCGTATGCTCTGTCTTTCTTCCTATCTCTTTGCCTCATGCGCCGCCATTTAGCTTCTCTCAGCCGCCACCTCCAAAACGACGAGGCGCTTCCTCCGCTTCTGCATCAGCTTCATGAACTACGAAGCTCTGTTCTCAGTCTTGCGTCTAATGCTGACTATATTTTCTCTGGAAGCCAAAACGAGGATATATCTGTGCGTGATTTACCTAATAGTGCACATCGTGCATTATATTCCATGCATAACGTCTCAATACGTCAATCAGGTTTGGGAGCAGCAGACTTTCACTTTGAAAAGCACGCTTCGCGGCCACACCGGTAGTGTGCTGGCTTTAGAGCTGGCGAATGAAAAAGAATGGTTGTTCAGTTCCTCGGGTAAGCATGTCGCGTCTCTATAACCTTTTCACTGGTCGAAACGTGACAGGGGACAGTACCGTACGGGTACGCTTCAAACCATTTTGAAAATGATTTCGTCTCCACTCACAACCTAACAGATCTGGCATACGACAAAACTCACGCCTCTCTACGTCCTCTCACCCTACTTAACCGGCGCAGGCGATCTCTTCTCTCTCTCTTGGTCTCCCTCCCTCCAAACCATATACATAGGTTGTCAGGACACCTCTCTCCAATGGTACGACTTCACCGGTCTCATCTCCTCTACATCCGCTTCTTCCCCCTCAAACGTCTCCTCATCCTCCGACATCGATCTCGTCTCCATGTCTCGCAGCAGTACTTCAGCACTCTCCACCATGACCACACGCAAAGCCCACAAGTTTTTCGACAGCTACCCACAGTACGAACGTCGGCCTGCGGACATATTCGCAAGGAATCCGAGTACGAGCGGAAGGCCAGAGTCGACCAGCCCCTCCGAGGCTGAATACCTACCAGCCCAGTATGGGCTGCTCGACGTGTCGGCGACGAATGTGATTCATTCAGCGCATTATGGGTACATCTATTGTATGGCGCTTTCGGATCAAGATGGGAAGGAGAAGGATGGTGGAAGTGGGGATGTGCAGCTTGCAACGGGGAGCGGGGATGAGACTGTCAAGGTCTGTTTTCCCAGTCCCATATCACGGCACGTACTTAAATTTAGCATGATGAAGTTATGGGACTGTACACTCAATGGCCCAGTCTACGTACATGAATTTGAGTGCGCGCATGGTGCGGTGCTGGCACTTGTAGCACAGCATGAGACAATATATGCAGGGTGTCAGGATGGGTATGTCAAAGTTTTAGATTTGGAGACTAAAACACTTGTTAGGACTATCATTGTTCAAGAGGTGTGTCTCCTTATTTCCTCCAACCCACTCGTCGCCTCGGCTGAACATTCGATTAAGGGTATTGACATTCTCTCAATGTCAATGATTGGCTCGGATTTGTACACCTGTTCCGCCGACGGCTGGATCAAAGTAAGCTTTTGATGACTATCCCTCTGAGCCACATCATCTTACCATCACCTCTCTCTACGCCTCAGTGCTGGTCGGCTTCCTTCGACTGCACGGCCTACTGGAAGGGTCACGACGGCATCGTCCTCTCTTCCTTCATCGACTTCAAACGCTCCAACTCCCCTCGGCTCGTCACAGGTGGTAACGACAACTACATCAAAGTATGGGAAATCGACCCTCCGAAACCGCGTAAAGATGATAGAAGGCTGCTTCTGAGAGTGGATGATAATGAAAGTTTTACTGGTGCGTGTCCCTCGATTTTCTATTGTCATATAATACAACATCAAGTTTCGCATACATGTATAGATACGATGACTTACGCGCTATCAAAGTTTATCTCGATTCCTAGTGTCAGCTGCACATCTTCCCACATGGAAAATTGCAGACAAGCTGCGATATGGTTGAAGAAATGCCTCAATCAACTCGGGGCACATACATCTCTCGTAAGTGTCCCTCTTCTAACTAATCCTCTGATTGTAAAACTGTACATAGCTCCCGACGGGCGAAGGCAAGAACCCTCTCGTCCTCGGCACCTTCAGTGGTACCAAAGGTGACAAACCAAAGCCCCGCGTCCTCTTCTACGGGTCTGCCATTCCCTTTCACTTCTGTTCACTTCGTCCCACTCACACTACCTTGCAGGCACTACGACGTCATCCCGGCCCCCAGACAGGGCTGGTCCTCAGACCCGTTCACTCTTACAGGACGCAACGGATACCTCTATGGGCGTGGTGTGACAGACAACAAAGGACCTATTATTGCAATTGCGTGCGCCGCAGCAGACCTGCTTTCTCGTCGTGCGTTGGGTTGTGATCTTGTGTTTTTGATCGAGGGAGAGGAGGAGTGCGGGAGTACAGGGTTCAGAGAGACCGTAAGGAGGTACAAGGTGCGCATTTTCTTTTTGACTTTTTCTGTGAATTTGAGAGGGCATGCTAATGATGGATCTAAGGATGCGATTGGAGATATTGATGCGATTTTGGTGAGTAATTCGACGTGGATTGGGGAAGATAGACCGTGTATCACATATGGTTTGAGAGGGGTCGTACATTGTGGACTTGAGGCGTGTATATATTCTGACTGAATTCATGACATCTACTCACATCGAGTCCGTACCCGCAGATATCTGGCAACCATCCGGACCTCCATTCAGGAATTGAGGGTGGCGCTGTTGTAGAACCGATGTTCGACATGTAAGTTGATTTTCTTAGGGTTTCCGCTTACTATCCGAGGTTTACGTTCGTCCTGGTTGTAGGGTGAGATTACTTGCATCCCTAACCGATGGCCAGCGTAGGGTACAGATTCCTGGGTTCTGTACGTCTCTATACGCCTGGTTGCAAACACTTCACATTCAGCTACGTAGATGATCACGTACGACCGCAAACAGAGGAAGAAAAGGAACTGTACAAGCTCTTGTCGGACGTGACCCGACGGTCTGCAGCGTCACTTTCTTCCAGGTGGCGAGAACCCTCTCTCACGCTACACACAATTGAAGTGTCTGGACCTAAAAGTATGAGCAATTCTTCCCGTTGAAGTGCCTGATTGGAAACCGATCGCTTGTAGATGCTACTGTCATACCGGGACTCGTCAAGTCTCAAGTCTCTGTTCGTATTGTTCCTGATCAGGACCTGGACACGATCACTAAGGCGTTAGTTGACTATCTGGAATCGTCATTCAAGGTACTGCAATCACCCAATAATCTCAGGGTAGTCTCCTCATACTGGCTTCTTGTTTGTATAAGCTATTAATGCTTTTGCTCCAGGTCACGGTCGAGCACGCAGCAGACTGGTGGCTTGGGAACCTCGACGATCACTGGTTCAAATCGCTTGAGAATGCAGTGCAGGATGTATGGGGTGTTGCTCCTTTGCGTATTCGAGAAGGAGGGGTGAGTGTGTTTTCAGAAAGGGAGTCTGATGATCAAAGGTGGCTGATCTTATCTAGTCCATTCCGTCTGTGCCCTACCTGGAAAAAGAATTCGGGTGTCAAGCGCTCCATCTACCAATGGGCCAGAGCTCGGTGAGCTGGTTATCCCTTCTTAACTGTTTTCTGACTTGGTCGGTTTGTAAACATCTAGGATCAAGCCCACTTGCCTAACGAGCGCATCTCACTCAAGAACCTGCATAAGGGCAAAGCAGTTGTTGAAAAATATCTTCTCAATATTGCAGAAAAGTGTATTCCGAATACACGTTAATCTTGCGGCCTATTGATGTTCTTGGTTTTGTACGGCTAGATCGACCCATACATCCTATCCTTTTCCTTCAGTCACTGCATCCTTGCTCTCCCCCTGTAACATGCCCTTGTAATTTTACACTAATTAGCAGATTCGGATCCCCCGAAGGGTGATCCGAAACAGGGATTCCCGTGCTGAGATAAGTGTCGGGGGCGGGCACCCTTTTTTCCTATCCGCCCCTCGATGCACAGTGAGTCAAATGCGACAGCAAACAGATTTTTCCCGCCCGCCACACCCTGAGAAGAGCTATACGGTATACATCAGCCCAGCTTGACGTCTCGATCACATCATCCAAGTGTGTTGTTCCACTCGCCCACCGCGCGCAAAAGAACCCACAGGACACGAGTCAAGATTTCGAGCCACCTGCGGACCCTTCCTCCGAAAAAACATCGAAACAAGCATAGGATAAACAAAGTAAACAAGTACCAATGAGCCAAATGAATAAACGAGTTGAATTGCCTTCCCCCTTTTCATAGAATGCCCAGATGGTCATTTGGCAGATCTACGTGCTGCATTGTGCTGTAATCAGCTTGTGTGTAATGAAGTCTGCCTACGAAGCTCACTTATGTCTTCGTCAGGTTTATAGTGTAATTGGTAAGTATCTGAAAGTTAAGTGTACATGGATAAGCGTATTTCTTTTTTTTTGTTCTTGAAGGTTAGATTTTCCCCCCATTCAACCATCCAAGTTCAAATTGCTTATGCTTATATTCCTATTGTATGGTTTAGTTGCGTGTTTGACTCATGTCCGTCCATCTATTAGATGAAGTGCTAAGTTCACTGGGCGTTGGTTTCACTTTGTATCGGTGTTAGCCTATTTTACCCTTTTATGTCCACCCCGTTTGATTATGTATGATCGAAGCCTGTTTATGATCCTTACTATTTTTACTTATTTTTGAACCATGCTGATTTTAATTATTTGTTCTGCGGTCGATACCAAATTTGACTCTTTGTCACCACAGGGTTGCTTGTCTTCTGGTTTGATATCTTCTCTTGCAATTGCAAAACACCCAACCTTGGGAACTCCTGTTACTACTGCAGAACCTGTGGAGATTGCGTAGTAGATGGGAATGGGTAGTGGGGACAATCAGAGTAGACGAAGGGTGTGTCAGAGCCAGAAGGCACTCAGCATTGCAACAGGTTGATGAGCTCGGAGCAAGACATGGAGATAGCCTCAGCAGGAAGGTCTAACTTCCTGAGACAATGTGCATTGTGTAAAAAGATATCCATCTCCTAAGCTGAATTAAACTTGACAGGCAAGATGATAGCTGAGGAAGGAGGATGAGCAGAAGGAGGCATGAAAGTAACCTGGGGATGCCTCTCATCCCTATGTTGAGCAGCTGACCTGGGGAGACAAAGGCCAAGATGGGGATAGAGGCCACTGAAACAGGATAGAGCATAGCCAGCAGAGAAATATGCTCAGGTACATGGGTGCATGGGCTGACATGCCACATATCCAGGCATAAATGGTTGATTGAAGAGGAATGGAACTGCTGAGACATGCAAACCTATGGGCAAGAGATGACAATGGAGGTGGCATGAAAAGGGTTGCAAATAAAGATGAACAGAATAATGGAAACAAATCATAGAGAAGGAGAGGGCAAGTGCCTAAGGGGCAGCCAATGCCTTGGTCAACAAGGAGGCTAAATACCATAGAGATAGGGCCTGATAGGGCTCCTGTGCCTTAGAAATTGGTGCCTTGAAATTTCAAAGCAATCCAGAGGCCACTATTGGCATGTATAAATCTGATAGCAAATGAAAATCAGGCTCAACTTCATCTATGGCCAAGCATGTGCTATTGGACTCATTCATTTTCATCATACTCTTTTAGTACATCCTCCACTGACAGCTAGAGAAAAGTGGAGGCTAGTAGCAGAAAATACAAGCTTACCCTGTGCTGGTGGATCAGGTAATTGTGCCAGTAGATGACATACCAGCAAACACAGGATACATAAAATTGATCTCATGCAAAAACACAGATCATAAAGATGAGGTGATGAAAGTATAAATTCAAAGAGTAAAAATACAGATTGTGAAGGTGAGATAGTGAAAGTACAATTCAAGGCCCAAGGACATGTGATTGTGTTCACATGGCCCAAACAATGTTCTGCATTCATCCTATCTTTGTGTTCTACAGACTTACTACTGAGTAAAATACTCAAAAAAGACAAGTCTAAGCATCAAATCTTGAAATGATATCTCTTTACTCAAAAATCTTGAATTTTTATCAAACTTCCAGAATTAATTCCTTTTAACAATCCCCTTCAACTGGATATAACAGGTTTTCACCACTTTGAATTTGAATATTTTTTCCTGCCCCAAAGTGAACATGGACCTTTTTTTTCTTTATTTGGTATCTAATTTTGCTGATCTATTTTATCTATATCCTTTTTAAAGAAGCATACCACTAATTAATGAGCATACAGTGGCTCAAAAACCTGTCCCAATGTTTTATACTTTTTAAAAGATGACATTGGCATGAAGAACTTAGAATTTCAATTAAATTGTGTGATATACTATGACATTGTAGCTACAAATTGCACCTAGGCTTATGTAATTTGAATTAGAACTGACAAAGTACAGTGTAATGACCTTCTTTGGGACATGACCCTTCCTTAGGACAAGCACACCTAAAAACTATAGTTCTTTATGAATTAGCTCAATATTGTGCATAGAGTAGCATACAGTGGCTCAAAAAACTGTCCCAATGTTTTATACTTTTTGAAAGATGACATTGGCATGAAGGATTGGAAGTATCTAAAATTTTGGTTAAATCATGTAAAATACTATGGCATTGCAGCTACAAATTGCATCTTAACTTATGTAATTTAAAATTAAAACTGATGGAGTAATGGCCATTTTAAAATATTCACTCATTGGGACAGTTTTTTGAGCATCTCTAATTTTGGTATT
>JAGGAV010000269.1:0-19984 GCA_017657295.1 Termitomyces sp. DKA64
GATAATTTCACAGTTTGGACAATCACAAGCTGTGCCACTCTCACTACCCATGGAGCCAGGCCTGAAGCTCAAGAGGCTGGACAAATCCTCCATACCACCCAATGAGGCTGCAGTACTCTAGAAAACTCCATACAGATCCCTGATGGGATGTCTTCTCTACATTGCCATATCTACTTGCCCTGACATTGCCTATGCAGTTCAACAACTAACTCAGTATGTTGACTGCTTCACTTCGATTCATTGGAAGGCTGCAATCCAACTAGTCCAATACCTGAAGGGCACCAGGAATCTCAAGCTCATACTGGGTGAAAAAGGCAAACCAATTAATCTCATTGGCTTCACAGACTCTGACTGGGCTAACTGCCTTAATACATGCTGGAGCATTGGTAGCTATGCATGGAGCCTCAGATCTGGGCTGATCTCATGGGCCACACGCAAACAGAAGTCTGTTGCTGCATCCTCATGTGAAGCTGAGTACATGGCTGCCTTTGAGGGCACCCAGGAATGTATTTGGCTGCAAGCCCTACTGAAGGGCATTGGGCATGACATTGCTTCTGCCCCCACAGCCATTCTGTGCAATAACAATGCCACCATCAATCTATCCAAAGACCCCACACTCCACACATGTGTCAAACATGTCAACATCAAGTACCACTTTCTTTGCGAGCACGTTCAAACCAACGAGATATGCATTTGATATGTGAACACTAAGCACAATATTGCAGACCTATTCATGAAAGCACTTGCCGCCCCTCTCTTCACTCGACTATGCATGCTCCTGGGCCTTCAATAAACACCACAACCACATGCTGAGGAGGAGTATAACGGCAAGGTTTCTGGCTGAGGAGGAGTGTTGGCATTCCTGGATACACCATCAACCTCGGCCCCCATTGTGGTGCGTCTTTACGCTGTCACATACATCACACTCGCATTGTTTCGATTACTGGCCCTATGGCCACAGTCTTCCATTGTCACAGATACAGTATATATATCACCTCCCCCATACACAAACCCTCACTCAATTATACATTGTGTTGAGGGTAAGTGCTTATCTACATGCAGGACCTCCACATACTGACAACGTGTACTTAGACTTACTTACACGCTGTCAGGTATATACATACACTCAATTATACGTTGTGTTGAGGACTTACTTACACGCTGTCAGGGTTCTAACACAATAGACGGGTGACGTTAGGGGCACACTGGATTCCTGCGCTAGCGTCATTGAGAAAACTTGCAGCCTCAAGGACAGTGACCTTGTGGCCTGTACGCCCAAGACAATACGCAACGGTTAATCCTCCAATCCCTGCACCGACGATCGTGATATCCAACTTGCATGGTGCGCCCTCGTGCTACACCGTTGTCATGAGCAACATACACTCGAACGAGCCCAGCCCGCCTCGAGGCTGGGGTTCTGCACGCATCCTCGTGGGCCTGATAAGGCTTTCTTGTGTCACTTTAGGGCTCTGTTGGACTTGCCTCATGAGTATTCGTTCGCAGGTCTTGACTTGGGGCGACGATTTAAAATCGAGCGCTGACTCACCATTTTGAAATGCTGGGGGGTCAGTGGTGCAAGGGAAAGAACTTGTAAGTTGAAACGTGGGGAGTCCATCACTTCCGGTCTGACAATGTATTTAACTTGTAGAGCATGTATCCAGGCGCTTGTGAGAGACACACAGGGAAGGTAGATACCATGGTCTTGGCTACGTGTTCGGCATGTCAACTGCCGATAGATACTGTACACTTCGACTCAATCGATGAGGTCTTCACGGAACTCTTTGCTATGCCAATAGGTACATTTTGTAACGAACACATGATGGACGGGGATGATTGTGAGCATGTAAATGGAGGTGGCCATAGAAGTGACAAGATGTGGCAAGAGAAAAAGTCACCCGCTTGCCAAAACCATGCAGAAAGCTAGTAGACTTAGGTGATGTCGATGGAAAGTCCATGTTTAGATCAGGAATCGATTTGTATGGAACATTAGAAAAATCACTCGGGTGCTGCCAATCAACAGCATAGAAGAGTCTAGATATAAAGCGAGAGCAGCGAGAGATTCGTGGATGGATAGCGGGTCAGGCCTGAAGGAAGGTTTCCGACTCCGAGCAGGTCAAATGTGATTGGTAGGGAAGTCTGGGAAAGGCATCCGAATTGATCAAAGGTTACAAAGCTAGAATGACAAGCCCGGTAACAAAACCGTAAACGTCGTCAGGCTGATCAGAACTTCCCAAGTGCTGACCAGATCTGATAAGTTTGTCGAGAATGCAGGAGCGGCCAAGATTAATTTGTTTGTGGTTATTGTCGCGCCGCACAAGAAATCCGACCCTGTCTTCTGGCCATTTTTTTTCTCTGTAGCTGTATCCCCTTGAGGTAGGGCCCTTAAACTTTCAACCCAGCATCTTTCTTTTGCATTTTTCTCCCGAGGGATTATATCATGTAAGAACTGAGAGATGCACCAAAGTGATACTCTTTATAGGTTTCCGTCTCGGTGTATTCTCGGATAATTTCCTCTGAGTCTTCTAGTACACATATCAGATTCCTTCAACACTTCGAGGTACGCCTGGGTAGGAGGTTGATCAGTACATGTAAGAGGTTGACAGCTTTATCCAGACTCGTCAGGCCTTTACCAGGTGTCCGACGGTGGCTTTCGAAATGATCATCATATCCAAGATATGAAGACGTCGAATGCTTTACAAGATCGACAGCTGTAAGTCGGTGAAATAGCGGCTAGCCAAGGTCTTCATGATGTACAATATCTCAGTTGTTCTCCAATGGTGCTACTTTACATACAAGTCCATCGCATGCATCTAAGAGAAACCAATGAAAGCAAATTAATTACTCATAACATAATATAAAAATCTTTCCATCCCTAACACTCAAAATCACCGCGCCCTGACTTTGGTCGATATTTATCGTTTCAACCATGTCCAAATCCAAATCCCGTGGGGTCTCCAAAGTCCTAACTACACCCCCAGTCTTCGACCACGGTTGTTCGCCCTCACTAGCCTTGCCTAGGCTATCATCAAACGGTGGGAACGTGACAAACCTCAGCCACTTCGCATCTGTGTCTTCCGAGCGCGGACGCGTAGGGTCGTCTTCATTGTCCACGTATTCAATCCACGCCGCATGTCCAAAGTCAACTGCAACAAGCGGGCGCGGACGATCCGTATCACTGTCCTCGTCCTCCGGCTCCTCCGCTGTCTCCGCGACACACACAACCTCGAACGGCGTATCAACGTACCAGATATGCATTAGCGCCGCATCGTCCACTTCATGTTCCTCGTCCTCTCGTCCCCACGGAGGACTCTTCCCTTGCCCCTTGTCCTTGGCACCTACCTCCGCGCCCTCGCGCTCACCTGGCGGTCGTAATGAGTGCGCAGGCCCCACGAGCTTATGTGCGAGCTCTGACACAACGTGAGGATCCCATTCGCCTTGGCTGAGTGGGACACGGAAGTAGTGCTGCGCGAGCATGAAGTGCGTGTTGTGCGTTTCGAGATCATGTGCGGCGAGAAGAACGACGGTACAGCTCACGCGAGGGATACCAGGGAGGCTAGGCCACCATTGTCGGACAAAATGCGCACTATCAGGGCACCAGGGCGGGAAGGGGTATGGGTTCGGGTTGGGTGGTGGTAAAGATATGGAGGGGGCGGTGAATAGGGATGGGGTAGACGGCGGACTGGACGAAGTTGGGGCCTCATTTCCACTTGTTCCACTTGACAATGGCGATGGAGGGGGCGTCGCGGTTGATGAAGATGATGAGAGGGCAGGAGCATGGGCGACGGACGGCGCATGTGTTCCGTTCGTAGTTGGCGCGAGGGTAGAGTCAACAGGGTCAATATGAAGAGCGCTTTGTAGCATGGGAAACATGAATTTCCTGTGCAGTGTCACCGCCGGTGAAACCCGATAAGATATTCTTGGAATGTCGGATTTAGAATCCAAATTTTTCGTAAAAACCTCCAGGAGATGCAAGGGATAAAAATACTGAAATGCCCCGTGACTTTCTTCGCAATGGATAACGATATTGCGTTCGTATAAAATACATGACCAATTCGATGAGGGGACCTGATATGAAATACAGGATCAGGTTGTAGCACATTCTGTTGAGGGTTCACTCACGCATTCGATTCCCGTGTCAATAAATATGTACTCAGGCTTGTCCCAATCAAGGAGCGCGTACAAACAGATGGTATTGGTACCATTGGCGTATATGAAAGCCGACAACAACCTCGCTATAGGATCAAGGAGGAATACGTTCATGACGACACCCCTCGTCTTGAACTCGGTTACATGTTCGAAGATTGGGAGAGTATCCGCACTTTCTCCAGTATTCCCATCAAAGAACCTCAGCCTCATGAGAACGAATTCCATGAGCCGTGTATCATCACTTCTGTCGTAACGTCAAGATGATGAACCGACCATACAAACAAGATGACCTAGAATCCCACCTAGGAACAATAACCTTCGCCATAGTAAAATACACCGTCTTCTCCTCAAACTCAACTCTGCATTTCCAAAGCTCCCACCGTTCACCCGGGCTCCATTCAGCAAGACACATGTCCGTCTGCACGTCCCAGCAGACAACCTTCCCGGTCTTCGTTGCGCATAATGTATAGCTTGACGTAATGGGAGACAGCCAGTCTACCTCTTCAAGCGGCGGCGCACTAACGATTTTATACCATTGTTTCGGATTCGTAACGATACCTTTCACAACGTCCATGTAATTTGAATGTTCATTGATGTCCTTGTATGGTCCGACACCGATTGGCCGGGGCCCCCGATGCTGCCACGCGTACTCATATCGCGTGGCCTTGTTCACAGCGCGTATGAGTTGTTGAGTAGAGAGGTCTGTTATTCGCTGGAAGCCTTTCAAAGGCAACGCTCGACTTCTACGGAGAAGATCGTTGGCGATTTGGCGATATACTGGGCGTGAGATCGAAAAATCGTAAAGGGCTCTACATGTCTAGGATGAGGTACTTTAGCGGTAGAACGCGCTGATATGAGAGAAGAAAAGGCGTCGGAACTCGTCGGCTGTGGCTCGAGGTCGATGGTTCAGCTATCAATCAAAGTCAGCTGTCGGTGCCCTCTCAAGCAGCAGCATCCCGCAGTAGTTCCCGGAGCCATGAACCTGCCACGCGAAGCTGAGCAATCGGCATTCGTGATAAAAATTCCAGACGTTGTATCACCCAGAATGTGATGTTTTAGTCGTCCTTGCATAATTGCAACCCGCGCACTCCATGGTCATACCCCACCCACGACAATGGGACACGAGTGATGTTACCCTGTTCCCCCTTTCGCAAGAACTCTTAGATATGTTACTCACCAAATGAAGATTGTGTACATCAAGCAAGTCGAGTCGTGAGGCGATATTCAATAACAGATCATAAGGCAAGGAATGGAGTTTAGGGGACCCCAAGATCCCCATTCTGCCTCTTCAGAGCTTCTAGTCAGTGTATACTTGGCTCTCACAAGGAAAATGTGTACCTTTCTATGATACAAAGCGAGTAAAGGCGTGGACTATCCTTATTCAAACGTCCCGTTCGGGGAATGATGATGATCATTGCTGACTCAGCAATCATTTCAACCATGTCACGATTTTGTTTTCTGCCGCCCCTTCTACTGATTGCCCATGAGTCTGTTACGAAGTCCTTGTAATTCATTAGCACTTCTTTTTCCACTACGTATTCTACTGCTTGGCGTTTACAGGCTTGGACCTGCTTATCCCTCAAAGTTAAGGATCAGGAAGACACCAACTCGGTCCGGAACTGCAATGACTACTAGTGACTAGTCGTGAAAACACAAGACTATTAAACTTCAAGAAACTGACAACCCAGACTGGTAAATTTACTTATCATCAGATATTTTACTCGTGAATTTTTTCTCATCCTAATTCTTGCATTGCCTACTGGGGCGACTGTCTGTTCATAATGTAAACTTTGACATGGTTTGGATACGAGTGACCAACGTCCTGGCACTCTGAAGACAGTGATAGACCATCTTGAAGACTTTTCTCTCGATCTGCATGCAAGAATCATCTAGAATGTCCCTCAAGGAAACTAGTGCATACATGACAGATCCTTGGTTCGTTTCCCTTTTCCATTGAGGTTCTAACCGAATCACGTCCCGAGCCACCTCTCGTGCCACATACGTTCACGGTTCAGATCATGTGTGAGGCGACGTCGCGGCACCGACTTGCCGCGATGTCCGACAAGTGGCTTACCGACCGGTCGGCCGCCGACTCCAGCTGAAGTCCTGCATATGGTATGCATATTCACCGCCCAAAATACCAAGGCAGGGCTTTCCCCATATCGGTATTCTTCCATAATGATAGCGCATGGCTCAAACAATCGTTTTATCTCTTGCAACGCCTCGGGATGAGTCAGAAATTAAAATAGGCGATACGTATCCAGGAATTTCAGATATTTCCTCCTAGCTTAATCTTGCACACGCGCGCCAGGGCACCCGAATACAGCGACCCTTCATACATGTATTTGGAAATTATTATCCGATCATTGCAAGTTCCTAACAATCCATAAGTATAAGCTTTGTTCTCATTGGAAGATCTCACAGCTGACGTTGATCTGCTTCGCCAGATTCCTAGTTTTATTCGAGGGTGGAGACCCTACAAGTACCATGTCTTCCGGAACTTAGAAGCACGCCGCCGCCACTCAGGTTCCTTCTCTTTCTCCACTCGTCGTACGAATTTCCGATGTTCCCTCATTATATGACAGCACACTCGAAACCTCTTCGTCCACTGGCAGAAGCCAATCAAGATTTCCGATCAAGTTATATCGTCACATCTTTGGCTTTCGAAGCCCGTGAAAAAAGCCATAAGTACATAGCCATCTCGATACCAATAACGGATCATCCTTGTCGAGATTGCAAAATCTGCTTTGACCCCGACACAAACCTACAAAGGTACAGTTTTTTGCCCATTAGACGTATCGAATCGCCACTCCAATGTGTCTTCTTTCGTGCCCCAAGACTGTAGACGTGTGTGTTGATCTGGACTGGTTTGCTTCGCCGGTATCTTTTTTTCATTTTTTTGTTCTCCATTGGGCGGTATAGGTCAGATTTCCCATGTCAGACATGCCGTGGTCAGACATTTCCCCACGTCCCATGAGGTAGTTTGTTTCGTCGTTTGTAAATCTTCGTGCGATCAGTTTCTAATGAAACGTTTATTACAGTCACAAGGGACGACACTCACAATGCACTTCCTCGCGCATCGCGACATGGAATGGTATGGTCAGCTGTGAGATCCGTGTGTCAATCTTTTGCGGAGCCATCACGTACGAAATCTTGATACTTCCCCTGCCGAGATCGACGAAAGTTACAAAAATTTTCATCGATGTATATCTATAGCTAATAACTGCCAGCTCTCTTGGTGCTGATTACAGGTTGCGGCATGAGCACCACTAAGCTTTGTGACTATGGCCCCGTGTCAGTCAACCTCTCTTTATCGCGCAGGCGAGGTATATCCTGCGCCACTACTACGAATTCCGTCAATTACGTGCAAGACTCAACGAATACAAGTTGTTAGATGCCATTTCAAGTCACAGATGGCAACATTGGCATACACCGTTGGCCACATCTCGGAAATTACATCGTGACGACTACTTTGTCAACTTTTCAAGCCTTCCTCGAATTTTCACTCATCCGCTTGAAGCCCGAAGAGGTCAACATGAAGTCACTCTAAAGCGTTTTCAAAATTGTCGAATTGCCTCAAGTCGCGTGATCGAAAAGTCTTGTCCATTTAGGATGCGTTACCCGAATTATCCCTACGAACCAGGAAGAATATTTATCCCGCAACTTGATTGTGGGTCCAATTTAATGATTCCACTTCAATGATGGGCAATTGTGGGCTTCAGGTGAAGTTGACGTCCTTGCGCAACTAGTCCAGAGCTTCAACGAACGAAAGTCCCGATTGGTGCGCGACCACTGAGTTGCAAGTCGGAGTAGATCTTCAGCACTGCTAACTCACGTTGTCACAAGAAGTCGAAGTTCCTCTGGATCGGGTGGATCCAATCTCGCCAAAAAAGTATTTGGTAAAGTAAAATTCCTGTGTTCCGAAGTACCTTAGTCCAGTCCAACTCGTCGACAAATAAATCTCGAACCGCATCGCCCGTACACTATCGTTACGACAAAAAAAAAAGAAATCTGAAAGCTCAATTGATCATGGAGCAGAAGGTTTTGGAAGACTCAGTCCATAACGATCACACAGTCGGAATGAAGTCTCGCTGAGTTACACCTGGCCGGCTCACCTTCGCATAAGACGGCTCGGATGTGGAGCACGAACCACATATAATTTAAGCCAGCACTACGCCAAAAGGGAACATGGAGATTTCGTAGGTACGGTCGAGTTTGTTTGTCTCAGCTCGTCCCTGCTGGGTGACCAGGGTCCAAGGAGTCTAAGCTCTTTTTTACTTTGACAGTTCGTTCGAATCGCACGCCCTGAGCATACAAAAGCTCACGATGTGAAGACGTTCAAATTCTTGCAAAATTGTATCCTACCCTTGCGAAGAAAAAAAACGATGGTCACTGGCTCTGTGTATCCAACGTCTGTCATGACTGCCTCTTCTGCTGTCCCTATGCAGTCGTGTTGTCCCTACCCGATGTCTCGCTACGAAGCTGAGCTTCACTGGGAGTTCGAACGCCAGAGGGTATGTTTTCTGAGCCTCTCGATTTTTGTGGCTTATCGTGTGCCAGCTTCGAACTCACATCGCAAGTCTCCCAAGTTCGTCTTTCGAAAAAACCAAATTCGAAGAGGATGAGGGCTTCTACGCCACCTTTCCCGAAGCTCGTCAGGCTGCGATTAATCTTTGGATCGCTGAACACTTCCCTTTTGCGCCATGGGCGCAGTCGCAGGTCTATCAGTATCAAGATTCGATTAATATCACATATGATCTGTCGCTGGCGCCACGCCCTTCAACTTCTGTCGTTGTACCCACTCCTACTATTACGTTTACCACTTACACACTGGCGGACGCTCTCAAACCTCCTCCCTCTCCCCGCAAAGTACCTAAGGCATCTGCAATACCTAAAGCCCCAGCGCCCTACATGCCTGCTGTCCATTACAACTATACTGATACCGCTACTGGTCACGATGTTCACAATAGCCCGGACAGCATTCTTGCTGCTGACAATGTACTTCTCAGTAAAGAGAAGCATCCTCACAACAGCCAAGAGATTTTTTTGGTGTGTAAATTGCCGTCATTAATTTTCAGCTACTTATTCTATTCAGGCTCCTCAAAGGGCCCCAGTGACATCGCCATCGCCGTCGCCGTCGTCGTCGCCTGAGGACGATGACGTTCTGCGCACTCTCCAACTCTTGGCGCCAGCGCGACGATCAAGTAAACACACGCAAAAATTGCATGCGCACTCGCCCCCAACCTCACGAAATCGAGAAAATCCTTATCCATCGATTTCTCCGACTTCATCGCACTCCACCCTCGATACTCCCCCTTGCTCGCCGATTTCTTCATCTTTTACCAAACCTATCATCGTCCCATCAAACGCACCCCTCGTCCGACCACGCTACACTGGCGACTGGGAAAAAGATGCCATCGCCACCGCTGAATACCTTTATTCCGCCGTCAACGTCGGCAAGAAACCCTCATTTCCTATTTCAGCTCCCGCATTGCCATTATTGCCTATCCCACCACACATTGACATAGGACATATACCGTCCCGTCGCCACCACCTTATCCATCGCCGTCAGCGTGCTCGCCCATACTCGCCGCCCCCCCGTCCCACCTCCCGTACGCCTTCCCGCGAACGTTCAAAAAGCACATCGCCACCAAACAAGCGGCCGAAGATGCTGAGAGACAAAAATGGCAAGCCGATTATGGCTTGTCTGTTTTGTAGGGGCCGAAAGATCGCGTGCGGACCCCCACCGAGGGGAAGTAGTGATCCCACTTGCAAGTGAGTATAATATGATTTTGTTTTCCCTTGAATTCGATTTTATTACTCATACATTCATCAGTCAGTGCGCTCGTCGTGGGCTTGAGTGTCGGTATCCGACCATTAATCGTCGTGGGATGCGCAAGAAAAGACCCCGTAACAGAGTTTCCGAAGCCTCGTCGCCATCAAGTAATGTTGTGGGTGCGGCTCTTGAACTCGTCAAGATTAACGAAGACATTCCGATGTCAGATTACACGGATGGTTCGGGATCCGATTGGGATAATGAGGACTAATGTTTATCATCTATGGCCTTGCTTTTGCTGAAGATCGCGCCCTAGTTTTTGTTGTTTCTCTCATATGTCCGGATTGTGTACTTGTTTCAGTTTGATGTAGTTTTCATCTGCTGTTGAAATTAATTTCGTGTTTTCCTACTGCTTTTTGTATATGATCCGCTATGGTCCTTGACTAATCCTGCTAAATACCCAATTCATTCCGTGTTCGATCTCATTAGTCGAACAAGCAAGTCCAAACTCTCAGGAATGTCATTGGCGCTACCAAAATGATCAGATCGGGTACCACGCCCTTGCTTCTAGCCACATGTTGAACCAGTACAGTGGCGCGCCGGTGTGCCCTTCTTTCATATCTTCAAGTGCCACCCGGCGATATCAGCTGTAAATGTGTCTTGCAAGCAAGTCCCACGAGCGCGTGACAACTTCAGCACTATTATCGAGATTCGAATTGGCCGTGTAGTCTTTCCTAGACTTTATATCTTTCATAGACTTTATCAAAGATACAGACGTACATAACTAAGGCTATTCACCAAATAGTATTCTTGAGGACAACCTGTCCAACTTCCTGTCCGAAGTAGTAGTGGGCATAGCCTGGTAAAGGCACGTTTCAGTTCTGCTGAAGGAAAACAGTAGGACATAAAGAGCATACTGCTGGGATGATAGTTGTTACTGCGGAGAGACAACGTGTCAGCAGGAAGGTGATCGGATATACAGAAAACTCGCCCCCAGAAATCATTCGAGTTCGAACCAATGGTCGAATTATCGACGAAGCCGTAAGAAGACGGGTTGTCAAGAATGGCAGAGAACTGAGCGTTGGAATCCCAGAAGTAATTTGTTACCTATGAAAGTAACATCTCAGCTCGAACCTCAACAAAAGGGTCTTCGCGGACATACTCCAGTGTTGTTCGCCTTGAAAGCGTTAGCATATTGCGACAACTTGGTGTTGAACCCAGCGATGACACTCGCTTCGAGTGAGGTTGCAGAGGTGCCTTGCGCAGTCATCTAGCAGAGGTATCCTGAGAAGGAAGCAACAAGTAAGAAGGGAAGAAAGAGTACCAATGGGGAACGATCGATGGGGGGGACGTTGATGAAGAGGAAATTCCTAGCTCCAACATTGCTGTAAAAGCCTGATTAGAATAGACAAATACACGTTGATTCAGGCCATACTACTGCCAGAATGATAAAGTGTCAACACGGCAGATAATGATGACGTGAATGACGACATACAAGCTTCTGAACCAAAGCGAACTCTGCAGTCAAGAGCGTATCGGAAAAACTGAAAAGTTTCAACGACTTGGCCGCAAGATAGACGACATGACACACGCATCACGATCACCTCCCAAGTAATAGCTATTGCCGATATCATTGATGCCAATCCAGATCGAGAATAGAGAGTCGGCGCTGGTCCAGGGGGTAGCCACGGGCTTGGTTCCAGCACCATTCAAGAATTGGTTGACCTGGTCTGTTAAAGACAAGACGGTGGAAGTATAAGGTGCAACGAGGGAGGCGTCGATGGTGGCACCTCCATAGGCGTAGTTGTAGGTGAAGAGAAGTGAGTTATTGAATTTGGTAGTCACGTAGTCGACCCAGTTCTCACCGCCGGTTGCAGTATAGCCTGGATAGGTCGGGTTGCCCAAGGGGTTGCCAACGGCGGGAAGGATAAGGGTGGGGTCGAAGCCGGTTTGGGTGTAGGAATCGCCGCTCGGAAGGATAAGAAAGCGATCAAAGTGTTATAGATGTTACAACTTACAAGCTAAACCAATAATTCGCTTTGACGATAGATGTGGGGGAAGTGCTGGGAGTAGAGGTTGTAGTTGAGCTGGTAGGTGTGCTGCTGCTAGTGGTTGCGAAAGTACTAGTGGAGTTAGACACTCCAGGAACACACTGGTAGTACCCTATCGAAGTGGCTTGAGCTTTTTCATCCGTCGAGACATAAGGTTTTGTCCCTAACAATCGTTCTGATAGGTACAGACAGATCTTGACATGAGAATGAGAAATAGTCAAGCGTGCCCGAAGGTATACACACGTACCCAGTGATGCAGGCAGTGGGTCCTGTCCAGTCAGTGCCACCGCCTAGTATAGAGTTCAGTAAGCTTCGCGTTGGGTGTGAAGATAGACTTAAATTGTCCCCAAACAGGTGATTGAGCGAAGACAGCAGAGGTCAGAGCCAGAGGGGTAACAAATTGGAAAGAGAGTTTCATTGTCGAGGAGACATGCAAGATGAAGCGTAGACCATTCTTTTAAAGAAAGATGTCGGCAACAGTGGTCGTTGTCATGTGTCTGCGTTTGGATGAAATTCGGTGGATCGACGGGATGTCATTGAGCAGGGCAGAGGTAGTAGCTGGTAACGCGTTGTACAAACCTGTCGCCCCAAAGCCGGAGTTTCACCGAAAGCGGGTCGGAAAATAGCAAATTTTTAACGGATGCTATTCTTAGAGAAATCTCAGAAATAGATGAGACACGTTCTATTCACCTCTTCAGCCATTTTAATATCGATAAGCAGGTCCACAAGTTTGCCCTCTTGTTGGACACCTGCCCCTTGTTTGCTGTACCTCTGGCCAGCCCGTTTGTTGCTTGCATCCTGACAGGAGTTCCAGTTCATGAGTGGAAGGCTTGGGCTTGGACAGACAGCCAATGTTTCCCTTACAATATCAATGGAATTGTGATAGTATCAATATAATTTTTGCTGGCAATTTTGCACAGCTGCCTCCTGTTGTTGGTGTTAAGGGAGATGTGTAGGGTCATGTCAAAGTCTAAAGTCTGATTATTCTTTTTTGTTCTCTCTCACTCATTTTGGGCACTGCCACTTGCTATCCTTGTGTTTTCATGCTCAGATGTTTGCTATTTACTGAACCTTATTTTACTCATATAAAAAATCAGATATACAAACAGCCATCCTTAGTGAGGGGTATGCTAGTCATACTATACTTCATCAGATAACTTTACTTATGGCAACCTGTAGTCTTATATTATTATTTCAATCTACAGGTTAATACAGTCATCTTGACTTCTCATGGAGAGCTCTTATATTATTATTTAACTCTACAGGTTATTGGGCCCCTTGTTGGCTCTTTCCACTGTGGCAAGTCTAACAAAATGAGAACTCACTATTTCTTCTACTGTGATTACATGCTTATATAGAAAATGTCTACTGGCAACTCAAACTCCCTCAACCCTCCTAAGTTTCCCAAGAAAGCACAATTTTATGGGACAAACTTTGCATCCTTCAGGGACAGGAGTACTGATTGCAGCACAGACCCATGACACACAAAGATACCTGGAGTGGACAATAGTGGACCCAAATGCTGACTGAAAGACACTTGCACATTAAAACAGCAGCGGACACCTCCAAGAATGGCAGAACCCCTATTGCTATCCCTCTTCCCAACAAACGTACATAATAGACATCTTCTAAACCTACAGTAGAAGAATGGGATGTATGGATTATGTTGTTAATTGTCAATAACTGTTAAGAACCCTATCAGCCTGGGCATAAAAATGAATGTGACCATGGCAGAGGCATAAAAGGCATTTACTGACCACTTATGGCACTGTGGCTGACCTGGCCACAGTGGGCACCAAAAACCACCTCTGCACTATCAAGTACACTAATAGAGCCAACTTCTTGACTCACCTGGTGGACTTGTGCACCAAGTGGCAGGAGGCCATCAAGAGAGGGGCAGTTATTAGCAATGGCCACTTTTCTGAACCATCATCATGAACTCCCTACCTGTGTCATGGAATACTATTGTGGTGAGCTTGTGTGACATGATGATATCTTTATGCTCATTTCAGGCCTCACAGTTCACTGCCACCATGATCACTCTGCAGGCTGTTGCCAGATCCTCTAAACCCAAGCTTGAGTGTCTGAATCCTGACTGCAAGTGCATGGGTCCCACAACTAAGAACTGTTACTGGTTGGGTGGTGGTAAGGAAGGGCAGTTCCTACAAAGCTTCCACAACTGCAAGAGTGCACTTGTGACACTCTAGGCAGTGAGGAATGCAGCTTTGGCTGCTCTCAATGCTGCCACACCTATGGTCAATATGATCAACACATCTGCTGCTCATGTCTCCTATGCCCTTATGGCCTGGATCAAAGAATGTGGTGACAACTCTGCTGCCACCACACCATGCCTCTGTATCATCTAGACTGGTGGTTCAATCCCTACTTATGCCAACTCTGGCACAAGTGGTCACTGTTTTGTTGACCAAGAGCCCTTCAGCAAGTATGAAATACTTAGTGTTCTACTGTTGGGGGTGTCTTCCACACAGTAGGACATGACACTATAAAGAAGATGGTCATAACCATATCAGGTACATCAGAACTTATCTCTATGAAGGCTCTGCACATGCTGGACCTCATGGCAAACCTAGTCTCAGTCACAATGTTTGACCATTTTGGTCACATTCACAGATGGAAAGGTGGTTTTTTACAATTCAACCAGCTGGGAGGTTTTAGTGGGTCATCAAGAGAGGAGTATGTACCTCCTAGCAGCACTTGATGCTGCTGGTAGGATCTTTCACTCAGGTTATGGTGGCCTCATCTTTATGCAAACCCACAGATATTGTAAGGGCAACCTCTGGAGGCTGTGGCTCAGTCACACAACTGGCAGAGGGGGATCCAAAGTATATTCAATGTCTATGAGAAGTTCTAGAGGTCTAACTACTCACCTGGCAGAAGGAGATCCAAAGAGAACAAGTCTGAGGATTCCCAATGCCAGTGTTCAGAAAATTGACTCTAGAGCTTCTAATAAAACACTACCTAACACTAAGTCTGGAGTCTGATCCCAAAAGTGGAAGTTCATCTAAATTGGCCTTGCTCTCCAGCCTTTTGCAACATAGCCACCCCAAAGTAGCACCATTGGATAGCCCTGGTTTGAAAGTACCTGTCACCAAAAGATGGAAGGGTGGGGATGTGAGGATGGCTCAGAACAAGGGAAACAGGATTGGGGTCTGACCTGGACAGGTCTCCTGACATCACCCCCCCTCTAGAGTGCAGCATCCTGATGAGGCTTGTACACAGGGGCTGATATCTGTTGTTGATTGGTACTGTGTCATGTCCTCCTTTGCTTTTACTAAACCCACCTTTGCCTCCTCCTGTGCTCTCTTCATCCTATCCACAAACTCATTCACAGAGTCATTCTCAGAGGGTCATGCTTGGGGCTCAAAACCCATATGTGGGTGTTGTCCAGTGTCTAGGAAGAATGGAGTCATCTGCATGGAAGAGTGAATATGGTTGTTGTACTGGAACTCAGCATTTGGCAGAAGCTCATCCCAGTTGTCCTGCCTCTCATTATACAACAGCCACAGATACTGTTACAGTCCCTGGTTCACATGCTCAGTCTATCCATCTGACTGAGGATGATAGGCTGTGGTTGTGTGGAGCTTCACCCCTAGCAAATGGTACAACTCACAGGTGAACTCTGCCACAAACTGAGGGCCTTGGTGAGAGACATACCCATCAGAGAGACCATGGAGCTTCTAGACATTCTTCAGATACAGACTGGCAGCTCCCAGGGCTGAGCAAGTGGTGTGAAGTAAGGATGAAATGAGCTTGCTCCCATAAAGGTCTACCACCACCATGATAGCATCATATCCATGAGCATCTGGAAGTTCAACAATGAAGTCCACTCAAACAATGCTCCAGCAGCCAGTGATTGGGAGAGGGTGGAGTTGGCCCATGGGTGCCTGATGATGAGGTTTAGTGCAAAGGCAGAGGTTGCAGGTGCTAGTGTAAGTGTCAATGTATCCAGACATCTGAGGCCACCAATAATTCCAGGACATCAGTTCTAATATCTTCCACCTGCCTGATTGATCTGTCACCCAAGAATCATGATGCTGCTCCACAAGATGCCATCAGAGTTCAGGAATGTTAGGTACATAGATACACCCTCAGAGGGTGAACAGCCCATCCTGAAAAGCCCACTCTTCAGCATATACTGATTTAACTCCACTGGCATGTCAGGCCTGAAGGATCTGTGCTACCTGTGCTACAGTATCCTCCTAGGCACCCTCACAAATTCCTTGTTGAATGTCCTTGAGGATGTTCACCTCATACCCTTGGACCACAATCCTTTCCAAAGCATGAATAGCAAAGAGCTCAGGCCTTAGCAGCACAATCTTGTCATGATCTGCTCTTCTGTACAGTGCATCTGGTTTACCCATGCTTTGTCCAGGCTTGTGATGCAGTGAGAAGTCAAAGTTAGCCAGATACAAGGGCCATCAAGCTTGGCACTGATTGAGTTTCTTTGCAGAATGAAAGTACTCAAGGTTCCTATGATCCGTCCAGACTTCAAACTTATGCCAGGCACCCTCAAGAAAATGTCACTATTCCTCAAAAGATCAAACAATGGCAAGCATCTCCTTATCATGGATCTCAGAGCTCCATTCTACTGCATTGAGACTCTTTAAGTAGAAGACTACAAGATGCCACTTACCATCCTCCTTTGGCTGTTGGGACAGGACAGTTCCAGTGACAAAGTCTGAGCTATCAGCTTCAACATGAAAGAAAGAGTCATCATCCAGGAACAAGAGGACTGGTTTAGAGGTAACAGCTTGCTTGTGGGCATCAAAAGTGGCTTGCTGCAAGGACTCCCATTGCCATGCTACATCCTTGCTGGTGAGGTTAAAAAGGGGGCAAGTGTGATGAGAAAAAACCTGAATGAACCTCTAGTAGAAGTTAACAAATCCTAGAAATGCCTGGACTTCTTTCTTGTTCTTTGGCTCTGGCCATTCTGCTGTGCCTGGGGTGTGAGTTACACCATTTCATCTCCTGTAGTTTTCGAGTCATTGATAATCTCATTTCAGTTTAATTCTCATCGGTTTCACCCTGCATGGGGGTCTCTAGTGCGTGACTATCTGTCAATAATGGCGTTTTCTGTTTCCAGTGAGCGTGCCTTTTTGCAGGGTGGTTTGACTATTACCAAACAACGAAATCGACTAAAAGGTGATATTGTCGAAGCACTACAGTGTTTGAAGTATATATACGACATGATCTACTCCTTAGTGAACCTGGCCCTTCGTCCCTTTATGAGGCTGAGCTTGAGAAGCTTGAGAACGATACCAGTGGACCCGAGGTGGAGGAGGAGGACTGGGATGAATTGCTTTCGGATGACGATGATTTTGATATGGACATTGACCTCGATTCTGATTAGAAAAAAGTACATTATATACTTATGCGCATGCACACTATTATTCTGCTATACCCTACCAAAAGCCGTGGCTTGGGTCAAGCCAAGCCGGGGTCAGGCCGCCATTGGGGGCTTTGGCTGGGCCCAGGGGTGAGTGTGAGCCAAGGCCTCCTCAAGCCAGGCCAAGCCTGGGGCTTTTGGGCCAAGCCGGGCCGGAACATCACTATTCACGGATGGAAAGCATGCACAAGATCAATGGGTCAGAACATGTTACATACCTTATTTGTTCTTCGAAAGGATCCACCAGAAACGATTAAGCTAGACGTTTTACCGGATAGCTTTGTCCCTATCATTCGTACGAGTACCCATCTATAGTGCTCACTTCCAAATGACGATAACGTGTCGCTTTCACGGTCTCAGGTTGAAGTCCTCTAAACTATGCCATGATATATTTGCAAGCCAGGGAAAAACACTACTGTACAATTTAGCGGACTTACTCAAGTGCAAGATGCATCAAGCGTACTATAACTGCACTGTCTTAGAACGCAAGCGCTGCGGGTAGCTTGATATAACGAGGATTTGAGGTATCAAAAACCAAAGGTAAAGCTACGAGCTTTGTAAAAGATTCCGAGACCTAGAGCTCCTCAACGACATCACCAAACTACGATATGCGGATAAGCTTCCCAGGAAGACGTTCGGATCTGATAGCCTCGTTTAGAAAGTGTAAAGAAGATGGAAATATACCCTCCTATCTTCATCCTGAACTGCGCTGGACTCCTAATGACCCGTTTGAGGATACCCCAATCGCCAGAATACAAGTGGCAGATTGTTAATGAAAAGACCGCTCTTGAACCTTTGACTGAAGAGAAGAGTAACTTTGTGCCGGTTAAAGCCGCACAGCTTGCTTCGAGCAATATTGCTTATTCAATAAGACGGAGATATAATGATGGAGAAAGTAGCAGTCTGTAAAAAAACAGAAACTAGACAATGCAGATATACCCGAAAATCAAGGTATACAAGACCATAGTCCTCTGGGTACCGTGTGGTCCTCCAACAGTTGCGCATATGATGCGGTTGTCGCAATATTGTAAAACAAGCATACCATAGGCCTCTGATGTTCAGCTGCTAGGTTCTTCGGTACTTCAAGATCTAGTAGGCAGTTTCTCATCCGTGCAAGAATCCCATATAGGCTGAGAGAGAGTGAGAAACGTACTAGGGAACGACCTGGTCCTGGTAAATCCTAACATTTCCCATATGGTGATCTCACTAGCGTTCACGCAGTGCTAGGGGAAATCGGTCAATGTATAATAGTGATACGTCGGTCTCGATAACAGAGACAGACTAAGAATAAAAAGCCTAAAAAAAACCCCTAAATAAAAGAGGGGGCCGAAAACTGTAGGCCTGTCGAAAACTATAGACAGTAAAGAGGCACTTACAAAGAATTCACCAATGATCCTGTAAGCTGTGTGGACGTGGCAGCCAAAAGGACGTCGACGAAGTACGTCAGACCTCGAACATCACGGAATGATGCCTGAAGAAGGTGGCTGTGCCCGGCCGGGTCAAAGGATCAGATCCTCTTATCCGAGCCGGGATCACTGCATCACCCCACCTCCGCTCCCTCGACAAACCGCCTCCCTACCCTCTACACTGCTTCACTAAAGCCATGGCACCCGCGGAGTCGCCCCAGAATAAGGATAGGAAATAAAACAAGGAGGACGGAGGAAAAGAGAAGGAAGAGGGAGCCGAGGAAATGGTTTTGCCGATAAAGCGGAATAACATTTCAGCCAAGATGCGTCAAGGCCGCGTCAAGTCGATAACGGGTACACCGGACACCAACGAGGCCGAGGAATCACACGTCAAAACACGCTGGTACGTGTACGGAGACGACGGTATAAAGGGAGGAGGGATCTCGAGTCCTCCAGGCCAGGCAGTCTACGTACCACGGCTCGGACAACCCCAGGGAGCGGTTGTCTTAGGCTCAAGAGTATCATAGAGGCTTCGGGTTTATAATTTTAATTGAAATATTTCACTTGAACCCCGTTTGACAAGTTTGACCCGGTCTTATTTGCAAACTAAATCAAATAAAATCCTATTTCATTTATACACATTATATTGAGTCGAGTTAGTGTAACTAAAGGCCCGAGCATCACTTTGTAAATCGGAAATCTTGTTAAGTTTGTAAACCACAACAAGAACTTCGATTTCGCATCAATAGATATATTGGGTTTGAATTTGTTTTGTCCAGGAGGCCACAGTGTCAGAAGAGAGACCTTCAAATCTCAATCATGGCAGCTTGTTCTTCTAGATGCTACAAAGAAATCTGTTCAAGATCAGGCACACAACTTTAGTTCTTCTACCGTTTCTCGTTGCCGAATCTGCGCGTCATACCTAGACCATACAATTCGGTTGGTACACGGTCCTCCTGACCTGGTATTTGACATTGCATCAGTAAATATGAATATAAATTCTTATATAGACGTACCTATTCACAACTGTCGGAAATCAAAGATACGTACTCAAAGGCGTCATATATTTTGCGGATCAACATTCTACTTGTAGACTTGTGGACTCATCACTCAATGTATGGTTTCGTGATGGAATAGCAACCGGTTATCACCTACTTTCGTGATCGGATAGTATTCACAGCATCAATATCAGAGAATG
>JAGGAV010000270.1:0-19904 GCA_017657295.1 Termitomyces sp. DKA64
AGTTATGGCAATTTCCGGAGTTTGCACCTTTGGGTTAGGGTTAGAAGTTTTCCTGAAGCATCACACCTGGCCAGGGAGCTCCTTAGACTTGTTCCCTTTGGATCTCCCTCTGCCAGGTGAGTAGTTATGTCCATAGACCCTTGTACAGTACTGAATAGACTTTGGATCTCCCTCTGCCAGTTGTGTGACTTAGCCACAGCCTCCAGAGGTTGCCCTTACACTATGACATTAGTCATTGAACACTGTCATTTAGGGAACTAAAAGGTAAGTATGCTCACCAGCAGTCATCCCTTGGGTTTCCATGCTTACAAAAGCATTCCAACTTCCTGATTTCTTTTGCTTCTTCTGGAGACACAAAGTTTGCATTATCTCATGATAATAATAGTTGACTGAGTGTTTCTGGAATTGTGCTTGCAGACCTTCTGAAAGCACATGTACATGGTCTTGTGCTTCTTGGAGGGCCTCTTGGTATGTCTTCTTTGCTTCCAGATGATCCTTCTTCTGCTGAATTTTTTGTTTCATACTTAGACCATAAGAACATGCTTAGATCAAGTATGCCATGGTTTGCAAAGGAGATGTGTAGACTAGTTTTGGGAGGCACTGGAGAGGCATGCAGGATCAGGTCATAACCTCACCATATGTGTGATAGAAATCAGTATTGAAACACAATTCATTTTCTATTGACTATTATTGCAACAAGTTCAGCCAGCATGGTGTGACAATCTGGTTTCATTCTGATGCAGCACAACAGCCAAGACAGTTGTTGATACAGTTACATGCCAAGACCATGCTTGTCATTATTTCAATCCCATCATTGATTGAACACAGTCTTTGCATAAAATCATAGAACATATGTAAATCAAGAAATTGATCAAATACATATCATGCTATTTGTTGCAACTCAACATGTTCTTCAGCCCCTGGATGGAAATACATCAGGTGGAGCATGAAATTTGCTTCTCCTTCCATACTATCCATCCCCTTCACAGATAGGGCATTTGCCATGAAGTTGCCACCTGTCTTGGAGGTCTGGAAGAGGAAGTGGAGGGTGATGGCAAAGCTGGGACAATAAACATGAGTATGAAGGTGAAAGCAGGACCATGGGCCATAGATATGCCTGATATCAACAGGATCCAGATGGCTGCCATGACACATAAGATATTGTGTGGGTGTCTCAACACAAGTTGGTGATCCATATGGTGACTCTGTCAGCATGTTCAGTTTGGATTGACAAGTAGATATTTACTCCACTTACCAAATGATTCTGTTGATATGATTCTGTTGATGCACAATCAATTTAGATGGTGAAACATGTGTTTAAAAATGATACATACAAAATGATGATGCACCAGCAAAGTGATATGATTTCCCAAGGGAACTTGTAAGCAAGTTTGACACATCTGGAACACCCCTTCCCTTGCAGGAAGGTGTTGAATGAAGAGATTCCCCATGCTGGAAGGGAAAAGGAGACTGCAGGGTGGTAACTGGCTCTGGTCCCAGTCCTGGACCAATATAATCAAGGTCTATACTGTTGCTCACCATATAGGAGTATGCTTCATTGAAGGTATGGAAGTGCTCATAGCAGTGCAAGCAATTATTCTCTGCATGCTCAAGACTCAGTGTGGCTGCCTTGCTGATATAATATCTGGGTCAGATCAGTCAATAAGAATGGAATGATTGAACAGTTTTACCACTGGTAGAATATCTCTACATTCTTTTCCAGGCTGACCATGTAGAAGACTGGAGTGATGGTATTCATGAAGAGATATAAGGCTTCCCACTCAGAAGAGCTAGCAAGGGTGGCTAATACAATAGAATTGATGGCACCACCACAGGCATTGGCAATGGGTTGAAAGAGTGAGACCATGTATGAGCATTGGCTGGAGTGTCACACTCAATGTTGATGAGGAATGGAGTTTGTGCATGTCTCCCATAGCAAATTTGCCTGTCCAATAGTGGTTACAGTCAGTATGAATGAAGATTCAAACATTGAGAAGAGTACTGACATATAAGAATATACACCTGAACTTGGAAGATCTGAGGGGATGGGGAGTTCAGTAGAATGGACATAGACAAACCTGTCCCCCATAATGCAGTCCAAGTGGGCAGGAGTAAGACATTTGCAACAGTCAATCTATAAGTACAGACTTGGGGGGAAATGTTGGCAAATTCTGATTATTTGTTGGCTAGACATAAGTAAATGGTCATGTGAGGATTTCATTACTAATTGGGAAGATGGGTCTGAAGACAGTACTGCACTACAAATTTTCAAATAGTGCATGAACAAAAAGTCAGCATGATAATATTTCCAAGTGAGAAGGAGATATACATTATACTTACCCTATTCCATGCAGAACTTGCAAAAATAACATTAGAGAAAAAATGAATACATGAATTATAAGTTTTACAACCTTGTTCACCTTATAAAACATCTCTGAGTGTCCAAGTAGGATTTCTAGAAAGCCCTCACTGACTATGACTCAAAGATTTCAACAAAAAAATTGACAGATTGTTCTGATAATATCAATGTTTCCAGACTCATACCAAGCTATATGATGAATTTAGCTTCAGAATGCAGTGCAGGAACATCAAGGCTATTGAATCATACCATTACTTGTGGGCAAAGATGGATGTGGAAACTGGAAAGGAGGGAAAAATCATGAAATCACCACAAATACTGATCATCAACTCATGTGGTCACTATCACTTTCTCTTGACCACACTATAAAAAAGAAATTGTTAATATAAACTACTTGAGTAATTGTTTTGGATCACTACAGGTCACTCACTTATTGTAACAGAAGGCCCTGGAGTAGTAGGAACTACAAATAATGTATTGAAACCTTGTGAGAATCATTTTATAGCACAATCAAGGCTATTTGTTTCAGTTGCAACAGGCATTCTGAATGCATCACAATGATATAATGAAGGCAAAGAAGTAATCTTTATATTGAAGGTCCACTACTAACCTAAACTATATTAGATAAGAAGTCTACTAACCCCACCAAGGTCTTCCAATAGTGTGTCATCAAGTATGTCATTTGAATCAGAGTCCAAAACATTACTATCACCATGACATACAGATTCTGGGGTGTTCACAGCCATGGGGTGAGTTGAAGGTCCTGATATGGGGGGTTGAGATGATTTTTTGGATACATCTGAGGTGAGGTTGCCTGTGAATCCCTCCAATTCATATATGTCTTGGATCTGGCCCAGAAGCATCCTGTTGACAGCACATTGTTGATTGATAAACTTGTGGACTTTGATGTCTAAAGAATCTGGTGTTTCTTCCATCTGCCTCAAGATCTCATTAAATTTGCAAGGTTCATCAACAATTGACATGTGCAGTTGCCAGATCTCAATGTTACATCAAATAATCCAATCATATCACATATCCAAAGAATAAGTCCATGCCAACAGGCACTTGCTAAAATACCAGACTCTGAAAAGATGGCCCACATCTTTTTACTTTCTTCTTTGACTGCTGCCTTCCAATTATTTGTACAGCTGCTGAATGCCACTTCTCCATCAGTGGGATCTCCTTCCAATGTTGCTTTGTTGAAACAACATGTATCAGATATGTGCCATGTACCAATTGCCTTGATATGCCTTAGCAAGTTATTTCCTTCCATGATAAGCAGACAAGAAGATTTCAACAGGACCTCTCCTTCTAACTTGAACCAAAATGAGACATATAAAAGATGAGAATATAATTATGTACACACCTCATAGCTACATGGTGGGCAAGCATTGAGAACTTGATAATTTGGAGTATTGTGGCCAAGTCTCTTGGCAACACAGCTATCAATGTGATGATGGATTTCCAGATAAACATCAAATGTATTAGAAAACATGTTTCTGTCTTGGCACTGATAGGGCACCTGACAAAAAAGCCAGAAAGACAAAGAGGGGAAAACAGAGTTATACATACTCTATACAAATAACTGAGAGTCTCTGCAAAAGCTTCTACATTAAATGTGGGACAGTGGAGATGGACAACACAAAAGAGTTCGAGAGTTTTGATGGAGATGGCCAGGGACAGATGGTAGGGAGAGTTGCCAAGATATCCACCATGGATAAGAGCAACTGCAACTGATGCATTGCTCTTTTGATAGATGTTGACAGAATCTGCTAAGGTGTAGGAGTCAATTGCTGAGATAGTTCTGAGAACACCTGTCATTGGGAAAGTAGGCCAGGGCTCAGCAGATGTGCTGGGTTCAGATAGAGGAGTAGTTGGTTGAGGTATGTGTGTAGAGTTAGATTCATTGCACCAGGTGAGATATGCATCTGTCATAGCATCCACTACAAGCTTCTAATTGTGTTGTAACCTCTCCTGTCAAAGTCTCCATGGTTAATGATCTGTAAAGTGTTGAGCACTGAGCCATCTGATAATCACATAGTTGATGCAATAGTACAGGTATGAAATGGGCAGATTGCTTGCCTGCTCATTGTAATGCCCCTCAAATTGTGCATTATATCCTGTGTATCCTCTGCACCTAATATTTCAGGCCCTATAACATCATCAGCAAGATCTTCCCAGTCATTGTTGAGAGTTGCCAAAGGAACATTGCCAAGGTCTTGAGATGAATTAACCATGTTATCCTGCAGGATCTGAATTGATGAGGAACTTGATGTCAGGTTCCACTGACCTCAGGGGCTCAGCTGCACTCAAGATGAGATGAGACTTAGAAGATAGAGATGGAGACAAGACAAGAAAGAAAACTGATAAGATTGAAACTGATAAGATTGAAACTGACAAGACAGAACAATGAGATGGAAACACAAGAAATGTAACAGTAATTCAGGTAATATCAAGGCTACCATAACAGATACTGTCCTACTGCTTATATACTGGCTACTGAACCTCTTCTGGGATTTGTGGTTGTGACTGCAGGACTCAACAGAGACACATGGGGTCACTGAGTGCTGGTTCTGATCAGTTGGCAGGCTGCAGCAGTATTCTGATGGGAGCTGATGGGAATGCAGGTCATGCCATAGTTGTTGGAAAGTTCCAGAGTGATTGGGCAGAATGAGGAAGCAAGTCATCAATGTGGGCCAGGGTCAGGGGAGACATCAGGGTTGCCCAGGAGCTTGAAATGGGTCAGGAGTTTGATAGGGTCTGCAGGTAATGTGGTCCTGGGGCTTGCTAGGGGACATTGGAGATTGCTGGGGTGGGTGTTGATGGTGGGTGAGGGTTGGGGAACTTTAAGGAAGCATCAGTAGGTGCTCTGGAGATGCAAGGAGGGACTCTGGAGGTTCCAGGGCAGGTTGTGACATCACCCCCCTTATAGAAAACAACTATGGTGGTAGGGCAGCACAACAATCAACAATGGGAGTGTGGAAGAAGCCATGGGGCAGCACAGTGGACAGAAATGTTGATAGGTGAGAAGGGAGGAGTAAGCAAGGGTAAGCAAAGGGGTGGGGTGGGGAGTGTGACAAGGTGTGTTGATACATGGAGGAGAATTTACGTGGAGTGAGAGCGGATGGTGTTGATTGCTTGTGATAGGCAGCGGTTACAATATGACGGACAATGCCGTGATTGGTGTCGTCAGCAGGCACACGTGCCTGGCACCCGAAGCACCCAATGATCAGAGGTTTTTTCAGCATTGAAATCACTACATATCCGACATTTATTGGCAGTGAGTGGTGTTTATGACATTCTAAGTCTACTAACCTTGGCTGACAGGGGGCATCTCGGCAAGTATATAGATCAATCATATGGTGATGTCGAGGTGATCCTCGGAATATAAGAGGGAATGTGTTTATATAATCAACTGTACCATGCGAACAGCGCATATATATCTGGTCGGATTGATCTCGGTTACGCCCATACAAGCAGGTCGTCCACGCTCCAGCAACCGGGGGGGATGCAGCCTTGGTGTCTCGCTCCAGTCGAGTGTCTCCGGCATCGGATCGAATATAAAGGTTCGATGTAATAATTGTCAGCGTTAGATGCCCGAGTAGCTGTAGCCTGGGTCTCCCGACGAACAATTATTGGAAAGGCAGCTTCCGAGTACAGCGCCGGAAGCACTTGCTGCTTTCACTTCTCTGACATCGTTGCAGACTGCTTAATGTCTGGCAATATAGGCAGATTAGTGTCCGTTTTGGAGGACCCGCGGTCTCACAAACTCAATCCAGTGTTTGCCAATCATCAAATCTATCTGCCACTTTATATCTTCTGAGGGGATGTGAATATTTTTTTCCTTCTAAGAATCGAAGACGGGCACAACTCAATCTGAGTTAGTCACTCTATACTGTCACATACTATCGAGCAGATTTATGTTCAAAGGCTGACCACATCCTATGGTATTTGCAGCGTTCTCAATATTCTATATGTGATTCGCACCTTTCATTCTCGTCACCAGCATTTCTTTCAGCTTGTTTCAGAGGTACATAACAATTTGTTCCTGACCCTTCCAATCACTTCCTGTCATCTCACTGCGACGATTTCTGGACGTCTCACGGCGCGACCGAATATACGCCTCGATCTCGGATGCCATGGCCACCATGCTAGTGGCTCTCTAGGTGCCCAGAAAATAAAAGGTTCGGTGTCATATCCTCAGTCTTTCCAGTGCGTTTCTCCACCTCTATGATGCGTTTCTCTAGTACTACATTCTTAGCCACTCTCGCTCTCGTTCTGCCCGCATGTGCTGTATCCAGCCCTCCTATTGGCGTTGTCAAAGCCCCAGGCAAGACAAATGGTGTACACATTGTGACCTTCAAATCTGCAGAAGCAAAACGTTCCTTTGCCCAAGCCAACAACTCCACCATCATATATGAGTATCAGATTATTGATGGCATTGCTGGTACATAGCGTGCTAACTAATTTGTACCCTTACCGTCTCACTCCGCCCATTGCAGGCAACTTTACCCACAAGCAGATTCAAGAGTTGCAAATAAATCCTCATGTTGAGAGAATATATGAGGATGTTGTTGGGAAGAGTGCTGGTGTTCAGTTTGTCGTTCTTCCGGGTTTCTTGTTGGCTTATGTTGACAATTCGGGGGTCAGGGCTGATGCTACCTGGGGACTCGCACGCTTGAATTCAGAATTCAAGCTTGAGAATCAGCGACCCTTGTTTGTGACATTACTATTGAACAGCGAAGTACTGACGCCATACTGCACAGAGATAGAACCTTTGAGTATGACTACAACGATCAGGGGGGCCGTGAAACTGACGTATACCTTCTTGGTGCGCTTTCTTTCCTCGTGAAGTGAGAAAAACCAGTGTATTGGTTCGTTGAATACTTTGTTTTAGACACGGGTAAGCATACTTCAGATAATCATATGATCCATCTTTTGACTTTTATGTCATCATTCTATATAGGTATTTACCTTGAACATGTAAGTTACAAAAAGAATGTAGTTCGTTATTTGTGCTCAGTCTTATTCAGTCTGAGTTCGGCGGACGCGCAATCTGGGGTGGTACATTTGGCCCGGGATACCCTGATATCGACGACAGTGGTCATGGGACCCACTGTGCGTAAGTTACCCCAGCTTTGACCATCCCCTATCAACTTGACTCCAGCGAAGCGGAATCATAGCAGGCGTTACGTTTGGAGTTGCAAGGCAGACTACTATTATTGCGCTCAAAACTATTGATAGGCATGAGTAAGATCTTGGCCGTTGATGCAGTTTTGGTCTCCTAATTTTGTTGTTGCATTAGTCTTGGCTTTGCTTCTAACATGTCAGTTGAATCCCACCTTCAACGCTCTATACTACTAATAAAGTTGTACCTGTGAACTAGCATAGCTGGAATGGATTATGTACACCAATCAGTCAAAGAACGTCTGCGTCCCTCTGTTGCCTCCATACCCAACGCCATTCCTTTTTTCCCGCCCGTGGATACGGCCGCTGGAGGAGTAGGCCTTTTCGTCTGATTACATTATCTACAGAAAGGCTACTGACTATCATTACAGCTGACTCGTAATAACATCATTGTCGTTGTAAGCCTTGCGTTTTATTTTCTCTCCTTCTGATCCAGCAAGTGCTCAGGTTGCAGCAGGCAATGAGGCGGTGGATGCAAGGGAGTCTTCTCCCGCTCGTTCCCGCAGTGTAATTACTGTTGCAGCTTCCACCATCTCCGATGAACAGGCACCGTTCTCAAATCATGGAAGGAGTGTTGATATATTTGCTCCGGGTGTAGACATCATTAGCTCTTGCCCTGGAGGGACAACTGTGGGTATTATCTAGAGTGTCCCTTCAATGTTCTCATCAATTGCATCCGAAACTGCTTAGGCAAGCTGTCACATGTCTGGAACATCCATGGTGTGTTGACTTCTCCATACAGTGGAAGTCATTGCCATGTATTTTAATGAATTACACAGGCCTGCAGCTTCGTCACAGGTGTCGTTGCCCTTGCACTTAGTTACGGGATCCGTGATACAAATGAAATGAAGGAACTTTTGAGAGATATGGCACTAGAGGGTGTTCTTAGTCATGTCTGTAAGTAAACTCCTCATTACGCATGTTATCTAGGCTCAAAGCAGTCAAGCCCCGAACACACCAAACCTACTTCTCCATGATGGACTCGCATAGCGGAGATATATGAACGCATTCTGAGAACTTTTACCTGTTATGATTTGTTCCATGTCATTGTCAGCCGATGTCATCACTTGCCAAATAATCATTGCAAACTTTGTTACTTCCTGCCCTCTCATTACAATAGCCAGAAGATGAAGAACCCATGTTGGGTGTGCTACCAAGGATAAGACAAGAAAACAGGCATATATGTGTCAGAAGCTGTTTTCAATTTGAAAAGCCGAACAGAAATGTGTCATGCTACTTCTTCGTTGACTTTGTACCTTGAAAAAAAGGAAATTTCCATTGTCTTGAGCATTTTTCCTTGAGAAATGCATGCACTGAAGATGGCATGACACATTTCCTTCTCTCTATTTCCCAGGAAAAAAGTATTGGCTGCTAGCAGTGAGAGGGATCACGGAGCACAGACCAAGACGTGACACAATGCCATTACAGAGGAAAGTACAAATCAGGAAGGCAGGCACTATACAGTTAGAAAATGACACTCAGGTTCGGAACATAGAACACCTCAGTCATTACCACACCAACTGAGGTGAGATCCATTACTATAGTAGCACTTACACATTCTGATTATTATACTTATGTTCAACAGCTATATACATACCATTGAGTATGGGCTACTGCAAGTACAACAGGTCTGAGATCTAGGGATGGGTGTACAACAACAACATACAAACAACATGCACATATTGTAACACATTTAGTAAATTAACAAATCAAATACATATGGCAAACAATAACTATATCCTAGTAAGTCATTGACCATTATGCATCATGCTTGAAGTGCCTGACACTATTGTCTTCTAAGATATGAGGCCATGAGAATAGCTTCTGCATCTTTTCCAGCCAAACCATAAGGTACACCAGTATTATGAGAATGTTTAATATCATCAGCATGGCAGGGGGTGAGAAGTTACAAGCAAAACTCTTCTCTACAGATATCAACTGATCAATAAATGTCATACTCACATCTGCAATAACTATCAGCATGAATAAGCCATGGGGAATATCATGTGTACCTGTAGGTATAGAAGTTGATTTCATATTGGATGGTAGTCTGTCAATGCGATTTATACAGAAGACTACAATGGACATATGAAATTATTGCAGGGCTTTCAATGACACTAGGTGATACAACAGAAGTAATGCATTACCAATTGTCCAGGTCATCTAAGCTATGAGCCCTAAACAATTCTTCAGCCTCTTTTACATCTAGATCAGAAGGTATTCTAATAAGGATGTGAGCCTCCTCATTGAGTACAAGGGATCTATATGCAAAAGTCTTGCCCGAAACAATTTATTCATTTAAAACAAATGCTTGATCAAGGGGGTTCATCATTACTGCATCCAGAATGAATATCATCATAAAAGAAGCATGAAGAACATGAGCTTTCGTTTGTGGTGGTACCACTAAAGGGTGGCAAATTCAAAATTATAAACATATTGAGGTTGATTTCTCTGTTGGACAGCAAATTCAAACAGGTAAGTATAAATGACACATGCATAGAATAATGACAGACTCACATCTATGGTTTCAGAGAGAATCAGAAGGCCAAGTAGGAATCATCACAGGAAAAATGCTGAAACCTAACGTAAGGCTGGAAAGAAGCAGAAGGAAGAAATATCATAGTCATGAAGGTAGGCAGCAAAGCACCAGCTTTATTCCCAAAGGGGTGACCCTGATCAATAACATGAACATTGATTCTGATAAATGCAAGACAACTGATAAGAAAATGTCAAAGTTGGAATACATGATGGACAGGTTCAAATCAGCATGAACCAAATTAGACAATAAGATATAAAGAAAGACATTTGGAACAGACAGATAAACAGGCATAGCATGATTACAAATGAATGAAATGCATTGACATAGTAAAGAATCATGTGATCTTGTATCACATGGCTAATTTTTTTTGTGATAACAATTGATCAGCTTTTCATAAAACCAAAATAAATCTATTCTAGATTTTGGAACTGATATTGATCATTACCACACTGACAGAATATACTTGTGTTCAACAGGTTATTTGGTGGAATCCAAAATAAACACAGACTTAGTTAGTCTGATCTATGGTACTATAAGTGAATGTCCAGTATTTGTATGTGTGTTAGTACTCACTGTCAGTCTGCATGTGCAAATGACTCAGGGTTCTAGCAAATAATGTGTATATATATATGTGATTGAAAAACCTTTGCTCTTATTGTGATTGTAACTCAGGCACATTTGCAGTGCCTTGTGGCAGAATTGTAACACTTCTCCTCACCCACAAGTGTGCTCCTCCTTGTGTGGAATCTGATGTCACTTCAGTCCCATGATCCCTTGGAGTCTAGTAAATCTGGGTGCTGGTAATGCCTCGGTGGAGATGTCTGTGACATTGTATTTTGTGTTGATATATCGGAGAGTGATCTCCCTGAGAGTAACTTCTTCACGCAGGAAATGGTACTTTATATTAATGTGCTGGACCCAAGCATGAAGAAGTGGGTCCTCAGACAAACTTGATTGCTGAATTGAAGCATTGTTGTCACATTGTCCTCGGGGTAGCCTAGTGCCTCCATCATCATCCTTAACCATATACCTTCCTATGCCACTTCAAAGGCAGCCATGTACTCTGCCTCACAAGATGAAGCCACAACTGTTCTTTGGTTTCTCATTGCCTATGACACCAGCCCAGACTTTATGCTCTGCTGCATGTCCAAGCAGTTTGCCCAATCAGAATTGGTGAAGCCAGTTAAACCAATTTCCATAACTCCTCCCAAACATAAACATGAATCCTGCATGCCCTTTAAATATTGCAAGACTTGTATTACCACATTCCAATGTATGTGTGAGTATGATTCAAAATATTGAGTCGATTGTTATACTACATATTGGATGTCAGGTTGTATAGACACAGCTAGCCACAAGAGCTAGTTTTTCAAGTTTGTCAGGGAAAAGTTTTGAACAATTGGCATGTCATAGTTTCAAGCTGGGACCCATAGGTACAGAGAGTGGAGATGCATCCAATTGACCAAATTGTACTACCATCTTGTCAATCAAGGTGCCTTGGGATAAGTACACTCACTTGTCCATGTGGTCCCAGTCCACTGCTATGCTGATAATGTGTTTGGGGGTACCCAGGTCTGGAAGCACCCAGATTTCCTTCAATTGATCTTTGCATTCCACATTCACAACTTTTGAACTTGCTATAGATAGAAAACCATCCACATGGATCCCTGCCATGACAAAATTCCTTTTTCCATATTCCAATAGTATATGCATGCTTCATGTTTGAGTCTAGTAAAACCCAGTCTCTGCATGACTTTGTCCAATGTTTTGTTCCATATCCTGCCTGCTTGCTTCATGCTGTAGATGGTTCTTGTCAATCTATATACATACCCTTCCTTTCCTTTTTCCTCAAATTCCCTCAGCTGCTCCATAAATACCTGCTCCTCCTCAGCTAAAATCCTGTTCAGAAATGCTGTTTTGATGTTGACTTAAACAGCATCCCAGCCAAGTGTTGCTGCCAGATGTAATAAAATCCACCAAGATTCCACATGCACTGTTGGAGATGGAGTCTTATTGTAATCTCTCCCTTGCACCATACTGAAACCTTGGAGGATGTGATGAGTAGTGAATCAAGTTATTTTGCCATGCTCATTGCATTTGATGGTGAATACTGGTTGGCCTCTGAAGACTTTCTGCCCTAGCAGAATGTTCTCACATGGCACTAACTCCCAGACATCCATATCTTTCAGTGTGTGAAGCTTGTCTCAATACAACCTTTCCCACTGTGGCCTATCAGTGGACCTTTGGGCATCATTCAGAGATTTTGGCATGTCTGGGTCCAGTCCAGGATATGAATCAAGTACTGTTTCCTCAATCATGTTAAGTACTTCCAGAATTCAATTTTGTTCCTTGGCATGCCAGCTGGGGTTATTGGAGGAGTTCCAGGTGTTCTGTGGGGCCATATTCTCACTCCAGTCTTCCCAATAACATTGGTCAATTCAAGTGACAAGTGCCTTATAGCTGTCATATGTGGGCTGCTTGGGTGCAAGGCAGAGGACATCCTTGATGCATTGTGGAAGGGCATGGTGGGGGGTGAATGGGAGGGCATTGTAGTTCCAACTGGTCTCATGGGCTTCCCACATGAAGGTTATGAAGTGTTTGTTGTTGTGCATCTAGAGGTTGTACAGATTCTCTTCCACCCCAGCTACAGTGTCAAATACTCTGAACTTACTAAAAAACTCCTGTGTGAAGGCAGACCAGTTGGAGAGCATCAGGTTGCAGGGGTCAAACTGGAGCAGCACTGTATAGTGGTCAAAGGCAATGCCCTGTAAGTATGAGGTGGTGAAGGCCACTCATGAGCTTTCAAGCTGAAAAGTAATGGGCTTAGCTTGAAACATAGTGAGACATTGTGTCAGGAAGGTCTGCCATTTCCAAGGGTCTCAGCCATTGCAAGGTTCTGGTTTCTGAATATCAAGTCTGCCTTCCCAAGCCAAAGCATTGTGAGTATTGTTCTGGAAATTCTGGGTTTGGAGCAGGGGTCCAGCATTGTAATAGTAGTAGTAGTTCTTCCTGCTTCCATGTTGAGAGGGAAACATGTCCATGGCTGGGCCCCAGCCTCTTGGGAGTCCACCATTAGGGGGCCTGCCAGCTGAGGGTGGTCCAGTGTTGCCCAGGAGTGGTCCTGGGGCCCAATGAGATGGAGAAGGTTCTCCAGGAGTTGGGAGACCAGGGTTGGTGTTGAGGGGTTGGCTTAGCATGAGAATTGGGGGTATGGGAGGTCAGGGTGGCCCAAGGGGAAAGGCAGTTCTTGGGGCTCTGGGGCCTAGAGGCTGTTGGGGTGGAGCTGGGGCATTGTTGTGCAGGGGTGGGGTGTATCTCTGGGAGAGATGTAGGTCAAAATGAGGGGGCCAATCCCTGGGAAGCTCTGGGGCTCCTTCTCAAGGGGCAGGTTCCCTGCTAGGGTTTTGTGGCTCATCAATGTAAGAAAGGGTGTGGGCAGAAGTGAGGTTGTTGTTGGTGAAAGGGGGTTGGGAGAGTCCTGGGGGGTGCAGCTTGGGCTTGGTGAGCTGGTCTCAGATGCAGAAAGGATCTTGCTCCCCACTGGATGGTGGTCTTGGAGGGGTTGCAGGTAGTTCCACCATGCACCAACAGCAGACTGGACAGGGAGGAAGTAACCCTCTGAGTCAGTCTGGCTATGTTGGAAGAAGTGGAGGAGGCTCTAGAGGGGATCCACCTGGAAGTGATCAGGCTTCTCCACCACCCTTGAGGCCATGTTGAGGACTGGCTGGGCCAGGAGGAGGAGGTGGTGGAGGACCTGGAAGAGAACCCCCTTTTCCCAGTCCCAGACCATCTCCACCTCTGGGAGGGGGTTCACCAGATCCACAAGGGCTAGACAATGGCCCACCAGGGAATGGAGATGATGATCTGGAGCATTGGGCTGGATGGAGGAAGACTACAGTCCTCCCCAAGAGTGTCAGGAGACTTCTGTGTCTGGACTTCCTATTCTGACCTATGATGACCCTCCTTGACCCAACCTCCTTTCCTGGAAAAACCACCCCTGGCAACTCCAGTAGCCCCTCCCATAGCTCCAGTAAACCTCTGGGCACAGTTCCCACATCCTGTGCTCCTGAACACATATGATGGCAATCACTCCAGCAGGGAACACTTCCTTGGGTCCTGTTTCACCTATATTCACCTCAGCAGAGATGCCTTTGACTCTGATGTGTTGAAGATAGCTTGGGTACTGTCATATATGAAGACTAGACAGGCCTCCACCTATGCACTATAGGTGTTTCAATGCCCTGGAGGTGTTGGAAGCTTTACAGATTGGGCCACCTTCAAAAAGGACTTTGTTTTTCCCAATTGACCCTGCCAAAACTACTGCTTTAGCACTATGGGACAGGAAGCAGTTGTCAGGTTCTGCTGATCACAGGGGCTCAGCTGCACTGGAAAAGTCATTACTAGGCAGACATGACATCTACACTTATGATCCCATGCTCTGGTGAGCTCTGGAAGAGTGAAACAATGAGTATGAGGTAAGGAAACAAGGTCTAGATAGGTCTGGAGTACTCTGGAGAAATATATGGAGATAGACAGGTAGTGAGTGAGTGGAAGCAAGCACAGTACAGAGCTCCAGATAGAGTTGGAATATCAAGAACAAAGAGGAACTTAGGGCTGGATTCCAAGTTGAGGGCTCAGGGAGGTTTTGGAGATCACAAAGTTGAAAGAAAGAATTGGAGGCAATAGGGAGAGAATCAAACATAGCCAGGAAAGTCAAGATGAGATGAGGGACTTACAGAAAACAAGGTGAAATGAGACTTAGAAGATAGAGACAAGAGACAGAGACAAGACAAGGAAGGAAACTGATGAGATTGAAACTGATAAGATCAAAACTAGACAAGGTGGAACAATGAGACAGAGACATAAGAAACATAACAGTTATGCAGGTAATATCAAGACTACTGTAACTAGTACTACTCTACAGTCTAAGTACTAGTGGGGAAACTCATCCAGAGCTGCAGTTCTAAGGCCAGACTGTGTGGGGTGGGTCTTGGGTGCAACTGTTCAGGGTGTCCTGAGACAGTTCAGCCAGGTGTCAGTAGTATCTGATGCATGTCTGTGATGTGTGCTGGGGGGAATGGAGGAGAGTTAGAGTTACCCAGACATTTGGGGAAGGTTGAGGAGGTCATGGACTCTACTGGGTAAGGAGTTAGGGATCTCCAGAGAAGCATTGGAGTTTGCTGGAGCAGGCACCAAGGGTGCTGGGGGTAGTAGAAGTTCCTAGGGGGAAGGGGTGTGTGCTGGGGCTTGCTGAGCTTGGCTGGATGAGTTGCAGAGGTGAGGGTGGGGGCTCAGGGCAAGGGCAGGAGCCAGGGGTCAGGTCAGGTCATGATAGCAGTATGGGCAAGGAAAACAGATGCTGGACAAATACATCAATTCCTTCTGGACATTAGTCAAGCAAGCAGCCTACCCAGATGTCCTTCAACTGTGCCTCACATTCCAGGATGGCCTGCACCCCACACTGATAGAGCTCATTGACAACCTTGCCAAGGGCCACCTGGACAATGAAAGGATTGCCTCCTAGTATAAGGTGGCCTGGAATCAGTGGCAGCTCATGGAGATCAGATGGGAGCTATGCTGCATGCACGTGACTCACCATCCTGCTCCAGTCTCCAGTCTCCAGTACCCTGCTCCTTACTCCCAGCACCTGACCCTACTTCAGCCATCCCTGCACTGCAACCCTTGCCACCAAGCATTCCCATGGACATAGACACCACCTGCCAGCATTGCCCCATGCCACTACTATGCCAGAGATGCAAAAAGCTGGGGCACTTTGCATGACACTGCCTGCTAGGTCTTGAGGTATGCTACCTCTCTACTGCTGAGCAAGAGGAGCTTCTCCTGCAGCTGTTGGCTCTGAAGGATGCTGCTGAAGGTCTGTTACCAGATGAGCAGGTGCCAGAGAGAAAGCAGTGCTTGTGCCCCCCTCCTGGGCCTGGAGGAGAATTTTTAGTTGAGCAATGAATGAGATGTATGCCTTCATCACTGGGTACTAACAGGTTTACATGTCTGTCATTAGAAAATGAAATTGCCCTTCCCAATATCAATCATTCTAAGACAGAAGAACCTCAGTTTTCCCCTCCAGACATACAAACACCAACTCCAGACCTCAAGCCAGACTCCCTGACACTGGTTAGAATCCACCCATGCTACCCTGCCTGGGAACACTGACTGCTCCAGCAGTATGTAGTGGCTTTGAGTCCTTCCACAAACTCATTGCACCTCAATGTGGAAATCAAGACCATGGACATCCAGCAAACCCACAGAGTCACTGCCTTCCTGGATAGTGGAGCAATGGGGCTGTTCCTGGACTCAGAGCTCATGAAGCACCATGGCCTGACCATGCAGCCACTTTCCAAACCAATTCTAGTTTTCAATATTGACAGAATGTCCAACAAAGTAGGTGCCATCAGCTCTGTGCTGGACCTTGTCCTCTGCTACCAGAATCACACCAAATGCAGTCTTTGCTATTACCAGCCTAGGCAAGCAGGACATGATTCTTGGCTTCACCTGGCTTCAGGAGCACAACCCTGAAGTAGACTGGGCCTGGGGTGGGATAACCATGAGCCAGTTCCCCCAGAGGTGTTCCACCTGCACCACCAAGGTCAAAGAAGAATGCTGGGCTGAGGTTCAAGAATGCACAGCCATCTGGGCTTGCCATGCTGTTCATCTCCCCTTCACAGATCTGGACCTTCTAGATCCTAACCCTGGCATTGCCCCATAGAGAGGCCCTCTATGGGGATGACCAGAGCAGTGGTGGAGCCCCAGAGGAGGAACTAGGAGGGGAGTTCTGTGGCCTATGTGACCCAGAGTTCCTAAACAAGGCAGTGGAAGCTGGAGACCAGATCTATGCCACCACCCTATGCTCACCACCCTCTATCATAGAGATCCAGGCTAGTCAGACCATATCCCAGTGGCTGGCCCAGGCATTTGTTGCTAACTCCATGCCCCAGGCATTCTGTGATGTCATGCCTCCATACCTCCACATGTTTAAGGATGTGTTCTCCAAGGCCTCTTTTGACTCACTCCTGGAGTGCAAGCAGTGGGACCACACCATTGAATTAATGCTGGATTCCAAGCCCATGAGCTGTAAGGTCTACCTCCTAGCACCCAAGGAGTAGGACAAGCTCAATGCCTTCCTGCAAGAGAACTTGGACTCCAATCACATCTGCCCCTCCAAATCCCCAATGGCTTCTCCAGTCTTCTTCATCAAAAAGAAGGACAGCTCACTCTGACTGGTCCAGGACTACCAGGTTCTCAATGCCATGACTGTGAAGAACTGCTACCCCCTCTCCCTCATCTCCAAGCTCATCAATAATCTCCAGGGTGTGTGGTACTTCACTAAACTAGACATCTAGTGGAGCTACAACAACATGTGCATCCAGGAGAGAGATGAATGGAAGGCCAACTTCTGGACCACCTGGGGACTGTTTGAACCTCCTGTTATGTTCTTCAGACTCACCAACAGCCTGTCCACCTTCCAGACAATGATGAATAACATCTTCTGGGACCTCATTGCCAAAGGTGTAGTGTGCATATACCTTGACAACATCCTCATCTATGTGAGAACCCTGGAAGAGCACTGCCAGGTCATGATTGTCTTGGAACACCTTTGCCTTCACCAGCTCTATCTCAAACCAGAGAAGTGCAAGTTCAAACAGACCCAGATCAAGTATCCTGGGCTTATCATCTCACACAGAGCCATGGAAATGGACCCAGTGAAGGTAGTGGGTGTAGTAGAGTGGCTGGAGCCCAAGAACAAGAAGAAAGTGCAGGCCTTTCTAGGCTTCACAAACTTCTACTGGAGGTTCATCCAGGATTTCTCCCATGCCCAACCTCTATTTGACCTCACTACAAAGGACACCACCTGGAGCTGGGGACCCCTGGGGCAGACAGCCTCTGATGCCCTCAACTATGCTGTCACCTCCAGACCTATCCTCCTCTTCCCAGATGACAACTCTCCCTTCCAGGTGGAAGCTGACAGCTCTGACTTTGCCACTGGAGCTGTTCTATTACAACAGTTCCAGGGAGACAGGAAGTTGCATCTGGTGGCCTTCTACTCCAAGAGCCTGAATGCAGTAGAGTGCAACTACAAGATCCATGACAAGGAGATGCTGGCCATCATCCAGTCCTTTGAGGAGTGGCAACACTTCCTAGAGGGTGCACAGCATAAGTTTGAGGTTTGGATGGATCATAAGAACCTCAAGTACTTCCGAATGGCCAAGATGCTCAACCACCAACAGGCCTGGTGATCCCTCTACCTAGCCAACTTCAACTTCTCACTGCACCACAAGCCAGGCCAGAGTATGGGAAAGCCAGACACCCTGTCCTAGAGAGCAGACTATGCCACTGGAGGAGACAACAATAGTAACATCATGCTCCTCCAGCCCATATTGTTCATGATCTGAGCCATGAAAGGTCTAGCCATCAAGGGAGCAGAGGTGGACATCCTCCAGGACATCTGGCATGGAAACCAGAATGGTCAGCAGGAGGAACTTGTCACTCAGGCAGCCCAGGCACTAAAATTGGGACATATCACCAGTGCCAAGTCTGTCTGTGCAGACAAATGGGCCCTCCAGGATGGGCTCCTGACCTTCCAGGATCACATCTACATGCCCAACATCCTGAAGCTCCACCAGGGATTGTAGAGCAGCACCATGGATTGCAGGACACCATGGCCAATGGAAAATGGTGGAGCTCATGTCCTGGAACTACTAGTGGCCTCAGATGTCCTGGTATATTGGGTCCTACACTAATACATGCAATCTCTGCCTCTGGACCAAGCCCCAATGTTATCTCTCCACTGGACAGCTCCATCCCCTACCAGTTCCCATGCAACATTGAAGCATAGCCTTGGTGGACTTCATTGTAGAGCTCCCTAATGCCCAAGTGAGCCCATCATCTCTACTCACACTGCTTGCTCTGCCATAGGTGCCACTAACCTATACCAGAAGAACATCTGGAAGCTCCACAGCCTCTTCAATGCCTATGTATCTGACCAGAGCCCACAGTTTGTAGCAGACTTCACCAGAGAGCTTTACTGACTACTTAACATGAAGCTTCATACCTCCACCACCTATCACTTGCAGTCCAACAGCCAGACTGAACTCATGAATCAGGAGCTTGAGCAGTACCTCTGCCTCTTCTGCAATGGGTGTCAGGATGCCTGAGAAAAACTACTTCCTGATGCCAAGTTCCAGTACAATGACCATGTTCATGCAGCCACTGAGGTTTCACCTTTCTTCCTGGACACTGGACATCACCTGCACATGGGCTTCAAACCCCAGGCCAGCCTTCAGAGAATGAAGCCATGAACAAGTTTGTGGACCAGATGAAGATGGCACAAGAGGAAGCCTGGGCAGCTCTGGCAAAGGCAAAGAACAGCATGGCATGATATTATGACTGTGGAAGAATTCCAGCACCCAAGTACCAGCCTGAAAATTGGGTCTGGCTGGATACCTCCAATATTACAATGACCCAACCATTAAAAAAGCTCTTGCACTGTAAATTAGGACCTTTTACAGTGAAATGGCAGGTAGGACTCCTAGCCTACCAACTCTGGCTCCCTGCAGGGATGTGCCAGCTTCATCCAGTCTTCAATGTAGTCAAGCTAATACCAGCCCCAGAGGACCCTATTCTGGGGAAAGACCCAGCACTATAAAGGGATGACCCTCTATAGGGACTCCACTTTATTCAGGCCTAGCCCTACAGACATACTGGACTGGCTGCCCATCTCTCCTTACTCCACTCCTGTCACTTAGTAGTCACCTGCTATAGACACTGGACTCTATATCTCCTTTTGTCATATTGATTACTCAT
>JAGGAV010000271.1:9450-19832 GCA_017657295.1 Termitomyces sp. DKA64
GGCAATAGCAAGTGGTGAGAAGGTGATGTTGTTGGTGGAGGAGAGGAGGTTGAATGCACATGGTATGAGGACAAAGCATGCAGCAGGTGTGGGCTCCATGGGCATGAGCAAGGAAAAGTACATACACATCACTTGCAGGCTTGCAGCCAGTCACATTGGTACTCAAGAAAAGGTTCCATGGGCTGAAGCAAGCATGTACAGGGAGGAGTAGGTTCAAGAGGGAGTAGCAGCATGAGGCAGTGCAGGTGGCAAAGGCATGCATTGTGAAGATGATCAGGAGTAGAGAGGTCAGGGCTGAGATAGGTAAGGAGGACAAGGTTGGAGTGTTTCTAGAGCAGAGGTGGGACCTGCAGTCAGCCTGGAATATAGCAGGATTCTGGCTAGGGGTAGGTGGTGGTGGTGCAAAGTATGTAACAGATGCTGGCAGAGTGGACAGCAAGTGGACAGGATGAAGAGGTTTTATGACACTTGGGTCAACAAATTGCCTGATTACATGGTGGGGGACAGGGTCTATCTCAAATGAGCAGACTTGAGATCAGATAGGCCAGACCACAAACTGGACTACAAGCATTATAGCCTTTTCAGGGTTATGCAGAAGGTATCAATGTATACAGAAGATATCAATGTATAGAGAAAGTATCAATGTATACAGAAGGTATCAACAATGGCATACCATGTTGCACTGCTAGATGGCTGGTCCATCCACAATGTATTCCATGTCTCCTGTCTGGTCTCAGCCTAGGACAATACAATATTAGGACATTGATAAAAAGCCCTCCACCAATCCAGATGGACACAGGCAAAGAGATTGAGATTGAGCATATCCTGAGGGAGAGGAGGACGTGTAGTGGAGTGAGGAAAATCCTGGTGATGTGAAAGGGGCATAATGAGAGCAAGGATAATTAGCTAAGAGAGAACAACATGCTGTATGCAATAGAAGTGATACAGAAGTTTAAGGAGAATGAATGGATGTGCAGGAGGAAACAATGTGGCAGGAAGTGCTGATTGATGCCAATTGATTGATGCTGAGGGCAGAATCTTTTTGTCTAGCCATCTACCTTACAAGAAGGGAGCAAGTGTCATAATACACACACATGTGACCTAGCTACAATACTTGTGCATACATCAATTAGTCTAGTCTCTTTAGTTTTATCCACTTTGTTCATAAAGTTCTTACCATGCCACATTGCAATCTTCTAGCAACAACTCAACACCCTCAACCTCCATCTATGAATATTCAAGCTCTAGGACCTTGCTTAACCTCTAGATCAAGCTCCAGAGCCACTGTATTTTGCCTACTTGTCATTGAGCTAAACAACTAGCAGGTTCTTGCTCTCAAAGGTGAGCCCCCCAGGTTTTTGGATCTGATATAATATTTAGACTCCTCCTGCTTATTGAATATTTGATGGACTACTACATCACCCTATAATACTGGCCACCTATAGCCTATGTTATGGACCCCTTTGGTCATCTGTTTGCTCCAACCTACTATGCCCAACCTCCAGCCACACCACCCAACATCCAACCCTCTTATCCACCATCATCCCAGAGGCTGGACATATATTCTGAGAAGTCTTTTAAGGCTGAGTGCAATGTGTTCAACCAATGAATGATAATTCCTTCTGAACACCTTCATGCTATGCTGATTATGAATGAAGAAGTGATCTGCCACCAAATTCAAAATGCACCCTAGGATGCCTTTCTTACTTAACATAACTCCCAAAATAATGCTGCCAATGATCCAGCAGCTGACCAGCCCTTTATGCTGTTCCTAAACCTCTGCCTCTTGCTCTAGAATGGACAAATCTATGCCCCAGACTATAAGTCCATCTGCCTTGACATCATCTGGAAATATTGTGATCACAGACTCCAGAGACACTTAGGAATTTGTAAGACTCTCCAACTCATTTTTCAGACTTATTTTTGGTCAGGAATGAAAAAGGACATCACACAGTATGTGCAGGCTTATGAGCCATGCCTCTGAGCCAAAGTCTCCTGCCATTGCCCTTACAGTCTGCTGAAACCCTTCCCTGTTGGCTATTGCCCCTAGTCTTCAACCTTGATGAACCACATTGTTGAGCCCTCTGAATCCAAAGATTTCAATGCTATCCTTGTTGTTATTTGCCACCTCACCAAGCAAAGCCATCTTCATCACCTACTGCACCACTGACAATATTCTGGAGTTTGCCAAACTCTTCCTTGAGCATGTCTTTTTCATGTATGGACTTCCAGACAATATTATCTCTGATTGTGGTCCTCTTTCTATCCCCCAGTTCTAGCAATTCATATGCAAGACCCTAGAAATAAAGACCAACTTATCCACTGTCTACCACCTAGAGATGAATAGACAGACATAATAAGTAAACCAGACCTTGGAATGGTATCTTCACCTCTATGTTAACTTTTTCCAGAACAATTGGCATACAGAACACCCCCTCATCAAGTTCATGTACAATAACACCCCCTACTCTGCCACTGGAGTTTTCCCTTTCTATGCCAACAAGAAATATTACATCACCCCTAGCTCACCCTGTTGCTCAAGAATATCCCCCTCATGTCACCCATAAAATTGCTGAAGACCTCTGATCCTTCCACCAGTTCCTCTGGGAAAAAATCAACATCACCAACCAAGCCTATGCTAAGCATGCTGACTTTCATCATAGAACAACCCTGGACTAGACCCCCAGCACCCTTGTATGGCTCAACTAGCACAGCCTCAAGATCTGAAGACCCTCCATCAAGCTTAATCATAAGTGACTTGGCCCCTTCAAGATCCTCCAAAAGGTTTTGACTCACATATATAAGCTCAACCTACCTATGGGCCTGAAAGGCCTTCACTCAGTCTTCTATATCTGACTCCTTGAGAAGTATGCCCTGGACCCCTTCCCTGAACAATGCCCTAGTTGACTCCCACTTGTGAAACTTGAGGATGAGAACCACTACAAAGTTGACTGCATCCTTGATTCCTAGCTTGTCTACAGTTGACTCCACTACCTGGTCTGCTGAAAAGGCTATGGATCCAAAGATGACACCTGTAGGCCTAAGAAAAACCTCTCCAGCACCCTTGCCAAGCTCCAAAACTACCAGAAATGACAGCCCACCAGGTTCCAGAACTCCTGGGACTAGTATCTATAGATGGCAGTAGTGGAAATAACCTTTGTCTCTGGAGTTATTATGTTTATCATGTAAGAGCTCCACCTTCATTCTGGAGGCTGCCTCCTCAGCCTCCCAATCCTCTAAACCCCTTTAGGCCACCTGCCTGTGACCTTATTTCCTCATCCAACATCTCAGTATCCAGTCCTGCTCCCATTCCTGCTCCAGAGCAATGCATATCACTCACCATCCTCACAATACTAAACATTTCTCATGCCAAGACCAGCACACCAGACATACTGCAGAATCCCACCAAGACCTGGCCACTAGCACCTTGAATTAAACTTCCACCTAGCCTCACAGTAGATGCACAACATGCACTACCCTTGAATTAGCTGGAATACTAGTACAAATCAACAGGGACTTACTGGCATCTATGCCTCACACCATTCTAAAGTTGGATGACCCTGGGCTCAACCTACACCCTCTGCAAAGTGCTCTGCAGTCAACTCCACCTGAGGGACTCATTGCACCTCTGGGATAAGGTTCACCATTTCTGGCTCCAAGCTTGTCTGGGAAGCATGGATTAGAGAAACTGGGGCTGGCTGGGTAGGCTGCTACGAAGAGATGGATGGAGGAGCCCACCACAGTCATTGATAACTCTACAACTCATGTCAGTAAATTGCTGATTGGAGAATAGAAATACTTATATCAGCAATACATTGCCTCAATCCTTTGCTAGTTCTAATGCCAGTTATACTTTGCCCAGTGCCCCTCATACTCAGCCCAAACTTTGACTCAATTATTCTCTAAAAGAGGAGGGGTTGGAGACAAGAAATAGCTGGGTGATATGTGGAGACAGACAAACAGTGAGGGCCTAGGATATGTTGTGTCCTTTTTATTTTCTTAGGAGAAGCTTCTTAATGAAGATCAATCATGCTTCAACTTCAAATTCCATGCTACCACTGCTCACTAAGATACACCCTGCATCTCAAGGGTTTCAACACTGAAGGAGGGGTTATGTCTCAACCTGCCTCTGGGCTCCCAGGCCTCACTCAATTAATTCTGACAGCCCATGAGTACATATTAACCTCCTTACAACCTCCTCCCACCTCCCTCCACCCTGGCATCTGCCATGGCAGATCCCAATGCTTCTCTGGCAATCCCCAGTGCTTCTCTAGCAATCCTCAGTGCTTTCTCCAATAAGCTCCACCACCACCCAACCTTCACTGAAGATTTAGATGACTCCAATACTTCTTCCAACTCCCTCCAGCATGCATCACACATCATGGATCCACATCAAGCATCACCACAACCTGCCTGCCAGCCTTAGGATGTTTCCCCTGCATCAGAGTATCATAGCCAACACCTGTCAAATATGTATGGCCCCCAAAAATGGCAGACTGTAGACTCACAGCTCTGGAGAAGGTCCTCCATCAGTGTTTAAGCTATAGAGTAAGATTAGTTATAGTAGTATTGATATTACCTCAGTGCCTGCAGTTTTGTCTTGTTGTTCTAGTCTCTTTGTTTGTTTTGTATTGTCTCAATTCCAGTTTGTTCTTGTCTGACCTTGTCTTGTCTTGTCTTGTCTTGTCTCATCTTTTTTCATTTCCATCTTGTCTCATTCATGTGCCTCTCTTGTCTCAACTCTTTCTCCATTCTCTGTCTCATTTCTGGCCTCCATTTCTCTTCTTGTGTTCTTATACCTTTCCCTGCAAACCCATCTACTTGCTCAGATCTCATTCCAAATTATCATCAAGGTCTAATTACTTAGTATCTAATCCCCCTTCAATTTTTAGCCCCACTCCCTTCAGTTGCATGACCTCAATATCCCCTGCCTTCTTGATAGCTGCCTGAAACTTCATCCCTGACACTCTGGCACTTGCTTCTTGCTTGTGTTTACTCCTTGCACATTGCTGGAGTTTCCCAGACTTAATTGTATCATGTCCTAGGCCCTGCCTCATCAGTTCCTTGTGTTCAGAGCTTGCTAAAGCATCAATTATACATGTAAGACATTGTGTCTGCCTAGTACAGACTCATTCAGTGGATCTGAGCCCCCAAGGTTAGTGGAACCTAATAGGATTTGGGTGAATCCCTTTGCTACAAGTTGGGCCTTCTTCTTTATTGCATTTCCATTCCTATCATACTCAAGTGCAAACATCAACCCATTTGTTATTTTTTGTGCTCCTAGAAGCCTTAAAACTAGCCACCACACCTTTCTGTCATACATATGTGCCATCTTTTTGTCTGTTGTCTCCTTTCACAAGTCTGGTTGCATCATTGCCTCACTGTAGTTTCTGAGAATCCATGCCTCCTCTCTCTGTGCCACCAAACTAACTGTTATAGTTGCAACTGGTCTCATTCTCTTTGTCAGGGTTCTCAGGTATGCATGTGGATGACATTGGGTTTTCTAGAGTGGGCCATGCAGGGTTTAGCAGTTGTAGTAGTGGTGCTGAGTCACCTTAGATCCTTGCTGACCTATGTGGCTCTTGGGCAATAGGTGGTATATTTTTTGGGTTGGTTGTTCATGTGAATTTCCTGCCCATCAGCTTTTTTTCTTGAGTTTCTGGTGATCCCTGAATTCTCATAGTTCTTGACCATCTCCATGTCCTTTCTCCTATCTGCATCTCCTTTCCTCTCCTTGACTCCCCAATAATGCTGAAGATGGTAAACAGGTCCATATAGTCATCTGCACAGTTATCTGAGAGTGTGCATTGTGCTTGATCTTCCTCAAACACTATGTTGTGGGATCAGAAAATTCTCTCACTTGATCAGTCAGGCAGCTTATAGTCACCATGTTCAAAGTATCCTACAATCACTGCCTTTGTAGACCACATATTAGGTTTCTTTGAGTTGTCTTCCTTGGTGATTTTGGCATATTCCATGTATCCAAAAGGCCTGAGGTGTGATATGTCTGGTTTCTTCCTAGTTCTGATCTCAAATGGGAGTTTGCCATGGTGTTGGGCTGTAGATATAAAGTTGAGGATGTAGACTGCTGTGGAGGTTGCCTCACCCCAGTAATGGGCCAGCAAGCCAGAGTCATGCAACATGCTATGTGCCAGGTTAAGGACAGTTCAGTTTTTCCTCTTGGCAACCCCATTTTCTGAGAATGATTGAGGGGCAGTGGTCTTGTGCATGATGCCTCTCCTTTTGCAATGCTCCTCCCACAAGTCATTCATAAGTTGTGTGCCCTCATCTGTCTAGACCTCTTTAACATGGTGGCCTATCTAGGTCTCAACCCTGGCATTGAAGAACTTTAGGCATGAGATAGTATTTTCCTTTGTTTTGTAAGCCAGGTATTATGCATCTGTTTTTGCCCCTGCATGATCTGATGCAATCATCATCCAGAATTTCCCTTGAGTGGCCAGGCTGGTCCCCACAGATCAAATGTGATCCTCTTATATAGAGCTTGCTTCATTTTGACTTCAGCATCAAATAGCTGGTGGTGGTTCTTCCCTATGATGCAGTCTTCATACTGACATCTTTGTTATACCTAGCCCCCCTATGGCTTTCTCCTTGGCCATCTTATGGATCATGGCTTCACTGATGTGTCTAAGTCTGCAATGTCATGTTTCAAAGTCTACAGGATGCAATATTGATCTGGTAGCCATAGCCTTCAGCAATTCAATGAAGCTCATATAAAACATGGTGTCCAACCTGGTGGCAGGGGGTGCATGCAAGAAGAGCATGCCTGTGGAGTCACAGAAGGTTGTGCCTGATTGTTAGAAAGTTGAGCAGCATCTCCTCCTTAGGAACCTATAGATATAAGGTTGTGGCTCAAGTTTAGGGTGTGCATGGCATTTCCAAAGGTAAGTTCAATAGTTTTACTGACATTAATGAAATATTTCCTGACTTTTCTTATTCCCACAATGACAAATGATGATGTTTCCTTGGCAGTCTTTCTGGATTTCTTAGCATCACCAGAGAAATAGTATGTCTCAAAATCTGCCTTGTTAGTGAAGAAATAATGTCTCACTGCTGAGTCTGTATATGTGATCAGTCCACTATTATTCAGAGATATCATAATTGCTTGGCACCTAGGGTTATTGTCATTGTTAGCTGATACAATAGTGGCATTTGCAATGGGTGTTTGCACATTGCTTGTGGTGCCAGTTTGCAATTTTCCCCCTTTTCTATTCCTTTTCTACTAGTCTGGGTGCTGTTTTAAAATCCTATATAAGTGTAAGCCTCAGTCTCATTGATATTTCTTTAGTCACACCTATACAAGTGTAAGCTATCACATGTCAGTATAGGTTATGACTTTTTATATAAGTAAGCAACTCACCCTCAGTCTCATTGTAACCAACTGAGGGTGTTATTGTATATGTATAGTATATATATGTATTCTATAACAATGGTTGTATTGTAATTAGTTTGAACAATGGAGAGAAAAAAGAGTCAAGCATAATGAAGAAAGGAACATATTGGCTATTGGTGGCCACTCTGATATTAAGGTTTTTGGTGAACCTCCTCAATAGAAACCTCTATTTGGTATCTCCTCCTTGCATGGGATCATGAATTATTTCAGTCTGAGTAATGATCTCAGTCTGCAGGATTAAGGTCCTGGTAGCGCCTTTGTGAAAAGGTTGACAATATTGTATTTTGTGTTAATATAGTGAATGGAGATCTCATTGGATTGGGCATGCTCATGAAGAAAGTGGTATTTGATGTTGACATGTTTTACTCATGAGTGGAGGGTTGAGTCTTCCAAAAGCTTAATGGCAGCATTATTATCACATAGTATTGGGGTGGGTTTTGCTGTCATGTTATATCCAATACCTTTCAGTAGGGCACATAGCCAGATGCATTCCTGGGCACTCTCAAATGCAGCCATATATTTAGCCTTGCAGAATGAGGCAGCCACTGTTTTTTGCTTTTGTGCTGCTCATAACACAATATCTGATCCCAAACTCCATGCATATCTGCCAATGCTCTGTCTTGTATCTATGCAGTTTTTCCAGTTGGAGTCTATAAAGCCAGTGAGATTGACTGGATTTCCAGTCCTGCTCAGTGTCAGTTTTAGATGGTGAGTTCCTTTGAGGTAGTGCACCAGTCATAGGGTGGCATTCTAGTGAATGGTGGTGTAGGAATCAATGTACTGGGTTAATTGTTGTACTATATAGGCAATATCAGGATGTGTTGAGATGGCAACATATAAAAGGCAGCCAACCAGAGTGTGGTATAGTGTTTGTCATAGTTTAGCTTGTTCCTTGGTGCTTAATGTGGACTGATCCATGCAACATAGTTTGAGTCCTGGTTCCATAGGGAGCAGTAAGGGAGCAGCATCTTTTTGGCCAAACTGCTGTATAATTTTGTCAATAAGAGCAGTCTGTGATAAGGATACAGACAAGTCTTTGTGATTCCATTTGATGGCAATACTGACAACAAACTTTGGGAGACCTAGATCAGAGATGGTCCATACTTTGCACATCTGTGCTTTGGAGTGTTCATTTTTGTCCTTGCTACTGGCAATAGACAGAAGGTTGTTAATGTGTACAGCTGCAATGGTGGTTCTTGTGTTGGTTTTGTGATAGTATATGCAGGACTTGCATGCCAGACACATGAATCCCCAGAAGATTGTATTATTAAGGGTGGAATTCCATATTCTGCTGGCTTGCTTCATTCCATAGAGTCTCTTTACCAGTTGACAGACTCAGCCTTTCTTTCCAGGCTCCTCAAATCCCTCAGGTTGTTCCATATATTGAACTTCATTGTTGGGGAGGAGCCCACACAGGAATGCTGTCTTGACGTCTATCTGTGTGGCATCCCAGTTGTTCATCACTGCCAGGTGCAGTAGTTTTCTTCAGGATTCTATATGTGCCATAGGTGATGTGGTTTTTGTGTAGTCCTGTTCATAGATTTGTTTGTAGCCTTTGAACATGAGCCATACCTTGAATCTGACTGCCTTGCCTCACTCATCACATTTGGTCTTGAAGATTGGGCATCTCTTTCTGACTTTGTATCTGGCTGGTACATCCTCTTGAGCAATCAGTTCCTATACTCCCATGTCTTTAAGGGACTTTATTTCATCCCAGTATGCTTCCTCCCATCTTTTTGCATCAGCTGATTGTCAAGCTTCCTTCCAGGTATGTGATTCATTGCATAGATTGAGGCTTGATGGGTTGTTAAGTGATTTGATAACATGTAAGAGCTGTTTTATCTTGTTGAGGGTTGTAGCATTTGCTAGGTCAAGTTCAGCAGGGTTGGCCTCAGGGATATCACCTTCATTGTGGTTATCATTGTGTGCCACAACAGCTTGTGCCTGTTTGTCAGCTCTTGCCACTCTCACTCATTCACTTGCCTTGTGAGATTCCTGGATGACACAATCAAGATGTGTTATTTTCAGGTTGTTGGAGTCAGCTTTGTCTGTTGGTGTCCTAGATGTGGCTTGATCTGCATGGCTCTACTGGGTTGTTATTTGGTTGGATGTCTTCTATCCTTGCATTGGGTGCAGGAGCCTCATGGAGGATGGTTAATGTGAGGTTGGCTCCATCAATGTCATTGTCTGTGAGGAAGGGGGAGTCAGCAGCTGATTCCTTGATCTGATTGATGGAAGTAAGTTCTTTTGGATTGTGATGGGTCTCATTAGTTGTTGCAAGTGGAATTGGATGTCTATTGTGTCTCTCTAAAAATTTGACATAGTATGATTTGTAGATCTTCTGGGTCTTTGAATTATAATACTGATATGTTTTCAAGTTTTGTTTATAGCCAATCAGGATGCATTCTATGGACCAGCCATTGATTTTCAAATTGTGCTGATTAAGAATCAGCACAAAGGCCTTGCAGCCTATCTCATGCATGTACATATAATTGGATGTGTGCTTGTACCACATTTCATATGGAGTCTTACCATCCAGTAACCTGGTTGCAGTTTTGCTGTGTAGATGAGCAGCTGTTAGGTAGAATTCATTCCACAGAGCAGTGGGGCATCTGGCAGCTAGCCTCATTGTTCTTGCCTTTCCTTGCAGTGTACAATGCATTCTTTCAATGCAGCTTATATGCTGTAATGTGTATAGTGCCCTGTACTCTTGTTTTGTACCTTTTGATGCAAGCCATGTTCTCATATTGTTGCTGTTAAGTTCCCCATCATGTCCTGTGTGATAAATGGTGACCTTCTTTCCAGTTTTGAGTTCTCTAGCTTTCTCCCAGACTTGTAGTGCTGCAAATGCATCATCTTTTGACTTAAGATGGATGGACCATGCCATGGCAGAGTAATCATTGACCAAATCCATCATATATTTGTTTCCAGTTCACAACTGTACATTTATGGGACCCACAAGATCTATCCA
>JAGGAV010000272.1:0-19797 GCA_017657295.1 Termitomyces sp. DKA64
CTGCCCAGAAGTCACTTTCAAAGGCAGCCCAGTCAGAAAAACTTCTGACACTTCTGGGGCATTGAAACACCTGCAGCACATAGGTGGAGGCACATCCAGCCTTCATATATAACAGGACCCAAGCTATTTTCAGCACATTGGAGTTGAAGGCATCTTTGCTGAGGTAAATGTAGGTGATGCAGGACTGGAGGAAATGCTCTCCACTGGACTGACTGCCATTGTATGCATTCAGGAGTGCAAGATGGAGGATTTGCACTCAGGAGTTCACTGAAGCTGCTGGGGGAACTACTGGGGCTGCTGGGGGTGTTTCCATGGCTGAGGGTAGTATGGAGGTGGGAGGCAGGTGCTCTAGCAGTGCCTGAAGGGACTGGAAAAGGAGCTTGGTGGTTTGGTGAAGGGTGGAGAGTTCAGTTGTGTGATGGGTGAGGGAAGATTGGGTCAATTGCACCTGGCTCTCTAGATGTAGCAAGCAAGTCCAGGCCTCATCCTGTGTGGCCAGGGCCTCTGAGGGAGTATCTGGGTTGGCTGACTGAGACATAGAATTCTGTGGGTGCTTAAGCCTGGTGAGGAAGCAACAATAGGGGGCTCAGGAGTTTTGTACAGCTATGAAGGGCTTCCAGACCAGGATTTGGAGACTTGTTTTGCTGTAAGGGCAACCTCCAGGAGTAATGGCTAAATCATGCAGCTAGCAGAGGGGAATCCAAGTATATTAGAACTGATAATTGATGATACAAATAGTAACTAATCATCTAGCAGAGGGGAATCTAGAAAGAACAAGTCTAAGGATCCCTGCTGCTCAGTGTGGTGCATCAGTGGGTAGTGGAGATGTGGGAACAACTGTATAGACAATCAGAGTTAACCAAAAGTGCTTGCTGAGGGATCATGGCAAGTTCTGGGAGTCCTCTGGAGACCTCTGGGGATCTGTAGAATGCCCCCAGAGACATCAAATGAGCCTTGGGGGAGTGAAATTGGTCTCAGAGAGTCAGTGTCAGTCTGGAGCAGAGGTCAGAAAGGAAGTCCCCTAACAATTGCCCCATGCCACTACTGTGCTGGAGATGCAAAAAACCAGGGCACTTCACATGACACTGCCCATTGGGTCTCAAGGTACATTACCTCTTCATGGCTGAGCAGGAGGAGTTCCTCCTGCTACTGTTGGCCATGAAGGATGCTGCTGGAGATGCCTTGCTGGACAAGCTGGCACCAGAGTTGACCTCAGAGGAGAGCAGCACTTGCACCCCCCTCCTGGGCCTGGAGGAGGATTTTTAGTTGAGCAACAGATGAGATGTATGCCTCCATTGCTGGGTGCTAACAGGTTTGCATGTCTGTCAGTAGAAAATGAAATTGCCTTTCTCAATATCAACAACTCCAAGATAAAAGAACCTCAGTCTTCCCCTTCAGACATACAAACACCCACTCCAGACCCCAAGCTGAGCTCCCTAATGCCAGTTAGGCACCATCTGTGCCACCCTGCCTGGAAATGCCAACTGCCCTGGCAGTATGTAGTGGCCACAAACCCTTTAGCAAGCTCCTTGTGCCTCCATGTGGAGATTGAGACCACAGACACTCAGCAAACCTGTGGAGTCACTGCCCTCCTGGACAGCAGAGCAACAGGGCTGTTCCTGGACTTGGAGTTTGTGAAGCACCACAGCTTGACCACACAGCTGCTTTCCAAGCCCATTCCAGTGTTCAATATTGATGAAATGCCCAACAAAGCAGGTGCCATCAGCTTTATGGTAGATCTCATCCTCTGCTAACAGAGCCACACCAAGTGTGCAGTCTTTGCTGTCATCAGCCTAGGCAAGCAGGATATGATCCTTGGTTTCACCTGGCTCCAGGAACACAACCCCAAAGTAGATTGGGCCCAGAGTGAGGTAACCATGGGCTAGTGCCCCAGGAGGTGCTCCACCTGCACCACCAAGGTCAAGGAACCATGCTGGGCTGAGGTTTGAGAGCATGCAGCCATTTGGGCTTGCTGTGCTGGCCACCTCTCCTTCATCAATCTAGACCTTCTAAGTCTCCTGCCTCTGGCATTCTCCCATAGAGAGGTCCTCTATGAGGACAACTGGTGTAGCAGTGGGGCCCTGGAGGAGGAACTAGGAGGGGGGTACCATGACTTGCATCACCTGGAGTTCCTGAACAAGGCCATGGAAGTTGAAGACTGGATATATGCCACCACCCTATGCTCCTTGCCCTCTGTCACAGAGATCTGGGCCAGCCAGACCACCTCCCATTGGCTGGCTCAGGCATTTGCTGTGAACTCCATGCCCCAGGCATTTCAGGACACCATACCTCCATATCTCCATGCATTTGAGCATGTGTTCTCTAAGGCCTCTTTTGACTTGCTCCCAGAGTGCAAGCAGTGGGACCATGCCATCAAATTAATGCTGGACTCCAAGCCTGCAAGCTGCAAGGTCTACCTGCTAGTGCTAGAGGAGCAGGACAAGCTTGACACCTTCCTGCAGGAGAACCTGGTCTCCAGTTGTATCTGCCCCTCCAAATCCCTGATGGCTTCTCTGGTCTTCTTCATCAAAAGGAAGGATGGCTCTCTCTGACTGGTCCAGGACTACTGGGTTCTTAATTCAATGACCCTGAAGAACTGCTACCTCCTTCCCCTCATCTCTGAGCTGATCAACAATCTCTGGGGTGCACAGTACTTCACTAAACTGGATATCCAGTGGAGCTACAACAATGTGTGCATCCAGGAGGGAGACAAATGGGAGGCTGCCTTCTGGACTAACTGAGTATTGTTTGAACCTCTTGTCATGTTCTTCAGACTTGCCAACAGCCCAGCCACCTTCTAGACAATGATGAACAACATCTTTTGGGACCTCATTGCAAAGGCATAGTGTGTATATACCTCAATGACATCCTCATCTCCATCAAAATGTTGGAGGAGCACTGCTGGATCACATGCATTGTCTTGGAATGTCTCTGCCTCCATCAGCTCTATCTCAAACTGGAGAAGTGTAAGTTTGAGCAGACCCAGATTGAGTATCTTGGGTTGATTGTCTCACATGGAGCCACAGAGATAGACCCAGTGAAGGTAGCAGGTGTTGCAGAGTGGCCGGAGCCCAAGAACAAAAAGGAAGTGCAGGCCTTCCTAGGCTTCACTAACTTCTACTGGAGGTTCATCCAGGACTTTTCCCATCATGTCCAACTGCTGTTCAACCTCACCACAAAGGATGCTGCCTGGAGCTGGGGCCCCCCAGAGCAGACAGCTTTTGACAATCTCAAGTGTGCTGTCACCTCCAGACCCATCCTCCTTTTTCTGGATGATGACTCTCCCTTCTGGATGGAAGCCAACAACACTGACTTTGCCACTGAAGCTGTTCTGTCACAACAATACCAGGAGGATGGGAAATGGCATCCAGTGGCCTTCTACTCCAAGAGCCTGAATGTGGTGGAGTGCAATTACAAGATCCATGACAAGGAGATGTTGTCCATCTTCCAGTCCTTTGAGGAGTGGCAGCATTTCCTGGAGGGGGCACAGCATAAGTTCAAAATGTGGATGGATCACAAGAACCTTGAGTACTTCCAGATGGCCAAGAAGCTCAATTACCAGCAGGCCCAGTGGTCTCTCTACCCAGCCAACTTTGACTTCTCACTGCACCACAAGCCAGGCCATAGTATAGGAAGCTGGATGCCCTGTTCTGGAGAGCAAACCATGGCACCAGGGGAGATGGCAACAGTAACATCATGCTCCTCCAACCCAAGTTGTTTGCAATTTGAGCCATGGAGGGTCTAGCCATTGACAGAGCAGAGGTGGAGATCCTCTGGGATATTTGGTGTGGAAACCAGGACAGCCTACAGGAGGAACTCATCACTTAGGCAGCCAGGATGCTCAAATCTGGACATACCACTGACACCAAGTCTATTCATGCAGATGATTGGGCCCTCTGCAATCAACTCCTGACCTTCCAGGACCACATCTATGTACCCAATGACCTGGAGCTCTGCCAGAGGATTGTAGAGCAGCACTACAACTCCCTGATTGCAGGACACCCCAGCCAATGAAAAACATTGGAGCTAGTGTCCTGGAACTACTGGTGGCCCTAGATGTCCTGGTATATTGGGTCCTACACTAGTACGTGCAATCTCTACCTCTAGACAAAGCCCAAACATCACTCCCCCTCCAGACAGCTCCATCCTCTACTCATCCCCACAGAGCAATGGAGTGTTGCCTCAGTGGACTTCATTGTAGAGCCTTCCAATGGTCATGGTTATGACACCATCATGGTAGTGGTGAACCTCTGTGGCAAACAAGCACACTTCATTCCTACTTACACCACTTGCTCTGCCATGAGTGCCACTAACCTGTACATGAAGAACATCTGGAAGTGCCATGGCCACTCTGATGCCTACATGTCTGACTGGGTTCCACAATTCATGTCAGACTTCAGCTGAGAGCTCTACCAACTAATTAATATAAAGCTTCACATGTCCACCACCTACCACCCACAGTCTGATGGCCAGACTGAATGCATGAACTAGGAACTTGAGCAATATTTCTGCCTCTTCTGCAATGAGTGCTAGGACAACTGGGATAAACTCCTCCCCAATGCCAAATTCCAGTACAATAACCATGTTCATGCAGCCACTCAAGTTTCACCCTTCTTTCTGGACACCAGATGTCACCTGCACATGGGCTTTAAACCCTGGGCCCAACCTTTGGAGAATGAAGCCATGAACAAGATTGTGGATTGGATGAAGATCACATAGGAGGAAGCCCAGGTAGCTCTGGCAAAAGCAAAGGATGACATGGCACAATACTATGACTGTGAAAGGACCCCAGCACCCAAATACCAGCCTAGAGATTGAGTTTACTTGGACACCTCTGATATTATGACCACCTGACTGTCAAAAAAGCTCTTGCACCAACTACTGGAACCCTTCACAGTAGAACAGCAGGTAGGATCCCTAGCTTATCAACTCCAGCTCCCCACTGGAATGTGCCAGCTTCATCCAGTATTCAATGTGGTCAAACTAACACCAGCCCAAGCAGACCCTATTCCAGGGCAATGCCTAGCATCCCTGCCACCCCCAGTGGTAGTCAACAACAACAAGGAGTACAAGGTGGAGGAGATCTTGGATAGTTGCCTATTCTGGCAGTGGCTACAATACAAGGTGAAGTGGAAGGGCTATAGAATCAAGGACATCTCCTGGGAACCCTGGGAGAACATGCATGTGCCCAGACTTGTTAGAGAGTTCCACTAAAGGCATCCAGATGCACCTTGAGTGTAAGGAGATGGTCCCTCTAAAACTGTCAACTCTATTCTAGGCTTAGTCTGAGAATGATCTACCATTCTAGCTCATCTGACATACTGCCTGTCATGCCCTACACCCTGCTGTCCCCATTAGCCACCTTTCATGAATCACATGCTTGGACCTTACTCAGTATAGATTAATTGTTAGCCTGGCTTCCATACATACTGCCAACAGATGAAGTAGTTATGTTAGTCATCATTTCTAGTGATGTAGTATATAGAAAGGTCTTAGGAAGGTCTGTAGGATAGAATATCCTCAGACCAAACAATAGCAGTATTTCCCAGGTCTATCCACCAAACCAACTGTAAGAACCCCAGTGTTACTATCTTTGCTTTAGCTCACTGTGCTTGCTCCTTGCCCAACTCTTAGCTGCTTCTTAGCTCCTTCAACTCTTACTTGTTGCTTGTGCTGGCCTGCTTTTGCTGGGTTTTACCTGTGGAGTGTTCATTCCCTTACACTGAGCCATCTGAGGGATCTACCCCATCTCACCAGCTGACCAGGTGATCTGGAACTTCTTCTACCCCACATGTCAAGATGACACATGCTAGAGGGGGGGTGATGTCAGGGGACTTCCATTTCTGACCACTGTGCCTGACCTACATTGACTCTCCTCAACTGACTCCCCTCCCCCAAGGCTTGCTTGACACCTCTGGGGCATTCTTCTGATCTCTGGAGATCTCTGGGGGTCATCCTCCTCTTCAGGAAACCCCTGGAACTTGCCATGATCCCTTGTCCAAGCACATTCCTGAAGTTAGGGTTAGCTCCAGTCATTTGTACAGTTGTTCCCATGCCTCTGCTGCCAGCTGATGTGCTGCACCAAGCAGTGGGGATCCTTAGACTTGTTCTCTTTGGATTCCCCTCTGCTAGGTGATTAGTTACTATTTGTATTGTCAGTTACCATTTCTAATATACTTCAGATTCTCCTCTGCTAGCTGTGTGATTTAGCCATCACTCCCAGAGGTTGCCCTTATAGGGATAGAGTTGGGTACTGTGGGCTAGAGGGGCAGACAGTGTAGGAGGCTGAACAATCTGTAAGGGGAGCACTTGACATCTGCAGAACTCCTTCCACAAGGCTAGCAAGTGCCAGTGATGAGTGAGAGTCAAGCAGGCATGGAGGCAAGCAAGAGTCAGACAAGGGACCAGCAGGGCAGACCAAGTGGTCACACATTGCTAGAGAGCTTACAGTCAGTTCAGTGTGTAGGCCAGAAAAACACTGCTATTGTTCAGCCTGGGGATATTCTATCCACAGGCTGCCTTTATATACTGCATCAGTGGCTGTGCTATTACTGATACTGTTTAACTAATCAGGCCCCAGTATGTAATGGAGTATGATTAACAGTAATTGATGCTGAGTAAGGTCCATGCATATGACTCATCAATGCTGACTACTAGAAGACAGAAGGGGATAGGGCAGGCCAAGTGGTCATTTGGATGTGCTAAGAGTGGGTGCATCCTTGGACTAAGCTTGGAGTAGAGTTGGATATGGTCCAGAGACCAGTCCCCTAACAGGTCCAGGTAAGTAGAGAAGGGTACTAGAACATGAAGATAAAAAATGGAGGCCAGAGATGGAAGAAAATAGAGTTGAGACATGACAGGGACACAAGACAAAAAAGGAAAGAGATGAGACAAGAACAAGATGAGATAGCAATGAGACAAGAACATGACAAGACAATGCAAGAATGAAAACAAGATAAGATTGAGAGATAGAAAACACAAGACTGGAACAACAAGACAAGATGGGGCACAAATGTAAGTAATATCAACACTACTGTAACTGATATTACTATATGACTTAAATACTCTTGGAGAACCTCCTCCAGGGCTGTGGGTCTATGGTTCAGGGCCTGTCAGGGCCATGCAGATCTGACAGGTGTCAGTTGTGATCATCTGGGTGCAGAGAATGTTCCAAGACTGGTGGGCAGGTCACAGTGATGCTTGATACATACCCATGATACATGCCAGAAGAGCCAAAGGATGTGTCAGAGCTATCCAAATACTCAGGAAAGATTGGGGAAATAACAGGGGCTACCAGGGGAAGTGCTGGGGTTTGCTGGAGAGGTGTCAGGGTTTGCTGGGGTGGGTGCCAGGGTTGGGGGGAAGGTTGTAGAGGGTTGTGGGGGGTTGGGATATGCTCTGGGGCTGTTGGGTTTAGTTGAACTGCAATCTGGGGGGTTGGAGTGAGGCCCAGGGGTCTGGGGATGGGTTGTCACAGGCAAAGCCCCCAACAAGATAGACCTGTGCCTTTGGCATGGGGGCATAACTCATCATTATGAAGCCAGGATGCAATTGTATCTTCATGTGACTTTCATCAATCTTTTGCCTAGGCAACTGTTGCACATCATGTAAATCTTTCCAAAATAGCCAAACATTGGGGCAGTTTGTTAAGCCAGTGTAAGTGTGGCATGTCCATTCTGAGATCCAGAATAGATTGGGACCTTTCTTCCTAGTTGTTGTCCTCAAATATTTATTGTTCTTTGTAGACTGCCAGTTTTCTGTTGCTTGTCATAATCTATATAAATAACTGGTGTCCTCAATATTATTGCTTGGTCTGCCTCTAGCTTGATTTTCAGTTTTCCTTCAATTTACATAACCTATACACATACTATGGCTGGTGTGTCTTGTGTTCTCATCAATGTTATTGATTTACATATCTATACAAACTGACTATGGCTGGTGTCATCAATATTATTGATTTAGTGTGTTTGTCTATCTCTTTCACTTAGTTTTCTTCTGCCCTTGTTGGGTGTACTTTGACAACATTCAGTTTCCATTTGCTTTATATAATTTAACATCTCATTACCTCTACACAAACCTTTCCACTCTCCTGCACAAATATGCAGGCATGATCAAATCCTTCATGTGCAATTCTGTGCCCATCTGTATCAGTAAGGAAGGGGGCCCCTGCAGTATAGGTGTGCCACCTGATTTTTCTACAACAGAGGCTGTATTGTTTTCAATGCTCACATTTGTGAGGTAGATGACAGGGTTGCTGCTAGGGTTGTGAGGAAGATGGCAGAGAATATTGATTGAATTAAACATATAGAGAAAATCTGTTTCAGCAAATAGTGAACATGTATGTTTCTTAGATCCTAGATCTCAGACATGCCATGCTTGCAATGGCCCATACCAGTTCATCACTACAACTGCAATATTTCTCCCACTCCATGTGTTTTACTGTGGCTGAGCTTCAACATCAGTGATTGAGAAGTCTGCATGATGTCATCCATTACAATTTCTACCCTCTTTGTCCTGGAATGCCAGGTTGGTAACTGCATGTGAGTGATGCTTCTCACCCAAATTCATCAATATTCTTTGTGGTGCTTGGCTGGTTCACTGCCAGACATATTGTCTACCACAGGGGTTGATCTGCCAGCCATCTGGGTTGCTTTATGTTGGGAGACATTCCACTAAGCCGCAAATGTCTCCCAACCATACACACTGGGCAGCCCTACCACCGCAAACAATAAGGGTATTTATGCATTCTCAAGTACTAGTACATTTAGATTACTTATAGTAGATTTTTCTATCCGAAAGATAACGATACAATAGGAATAAAAGAAGACACAATGCTAGTTCATTCAGAAATGATGAAACCATTGGGGACATGAGTGTCTAACCACCCCTCTGAAGGTTTGTATCCTCTAGAATTCCTGAATCATACATGAACAAACTCCATCGCTCATCAAGCCTCGAATCACGCGCTGCGAGCCCAAGTTCCGCAAGTTCCACGTTGCCCACAAACATCGTCTCCTGCTGCGGGTGCAAGCTCTGGTGCTGCTGTTGGCAGTGTGGATACTGCGGGTACGTCGGACCATGACCATGATGACATTCCTGTACATGGACATGGGGATGAACATGAGCCTGCGCGGTGCACACCTGTCGGTGGTGCGGTGGCTGTTGGTAGGTGGGCAGTAGCTGGTCCCGATAGTGTTGCCGATCCTGCTGCGGAGATGCCGGAGAACACGGTGAGGAATGAAATGAACCGACTCGTTGAGATGGCATGATCTGTTGCTGCTGAACAATCGATGCAGCGCTCCCTTGTCTCTGATGATGGTGAGACTGTATATCCTGAAGAGCAGGCTCTTGCCATCCACTAGATGCGGATCCGTACGTTTGCATTTCAAGGTCACGGCTACTCCTTTCAGAAGGCGCATACGGATAATGTAGCGGCAGCGGCAAAGATTGTCGTGACATGGCAGGATCATCTGCGTCATTCGTGTAATTCGATTGCCCCGGCCATCCATTCAACAAGGGCGACTTCTGCTGCTGATACTGCTCAGAGCAGGACGACGCTTTCACGCAAGGCTTTCTCGTGGATACGAACCGCGTATGTCCCGCAAAGACCGCAAGCTCATCATCCTCATCTGACTCCTGTTTCACCTGGATATTCCATGACCTTCCGCCGGCAGCTTCAGATAACAGATCAGGGTCTTTCTGTGCGGTGAATAAAACATGTTGAGCTTTCTCCGCGAGTTTCTTGAGTACATGCTGTAAAAGACATTAATTAAGACGTCAATATATAGGTCACATAAGGATCAAAACAGACGCAAACCAGAGCTTTCCTCGCACGGATGCTGTATACGCTTGCCTTGGAGAACAATATACATGCCTGCTCAAGCTCTCCTAATGCTGACTGGGCCAACGGCGACCTTGGTCCTCGGGTTACCACCGTCCCGAACACCACCTATGGCGATTACAGCGTCAGCTCGAAACGTATGTAAAAAGAGTAAACCAAGATCATACCGCAGCCGAAAACGCAAACGTCCACATCGTCCAGAACCTCGCACACGAATTGGGCCATATCCGAAACTGCTCGCGTACACTCTGGAGGATCGTCGATGCTGCACGATACGCAGCTAGGAAGCTCGGTGCGTATGCACTCTTGAGCGGATTAGTGGGGTGTTCGATAATCGCTTGTGCAAAGAAAGAGCGATGGATGTACATCAAAACTTTCAATAGGGGTCAAATAAGTATTAACAGGTTAGGAAGAAAGGAAGGAAAACTTACCTGTCTCCCGGATGTGATCCAGCACACACCTTTGAAACGACCCTGCTAAATCTTCTCCCTCTGCCTCTCCCCCTCCTCTCACTGTCCCTCTTTGGACTTTCGTCCTCCTTTCGCCAGCAACTATCCCCTCCGGTAACGGAAACTCTCTAACCTTCTTATCGAGCTCCATGATCGTAGCGTATGTCGGAGCTTCGGCTGTGAGAGTTCGCGATGTGACCTCTGCGACGCATTCGGCGGCAAAGCGGCATTGCCAGATGCTGACTGTGAAATAAGGAGATAGATACGTCAAGGTGCAAGGAAGGGAAGCAGAGAATCATACACGCAGATCCGAACCCGGCTGCGGCACCTTCGCTTGGTTCCTCGTCTTGAGCTTGCGGAAAGCTACAGTCGATGTATGCTAGTGAGAAGGATGGTGGGCGGCCTGTGTTGAGGCTCTGGTCAAAAGATTCAGTTTGATTCAATAGCGAAGGAGGTGATGACGTGTACCTGCCAGACATCCGCAACAAACAGGTCCCAGAAAAGTATCCGTCGACGCTGAACCATCTTCGGGGCCAGTCCCCATCGTGCAGAATCGCGGTCTGTACGTGAAATTGGTTAGATAGTGAATGAAAGCGAACGAAGAAGATTGAAAAAGGAAAGATGGCGAAAAAAAGGAATGATCACTGAGGGACAAAAATCCAGTGAACGTCGCTGATAATACGAATAAAGTTGCTGAAGAATATGTGAATATAGAAGGAACACTTGTTCAACCTGGAAACCGGAACTTGTGATGCTCACGTAATCCGATCTACAGCCCCCTTCATCAATTCCTACTAAAACGGCCAAAAAATCGAACAAAACGCTCACAGTCATACTTAAATGCCCCGCAAGCGTGATCAAGCTCCACGTCATCTCCATACTCGTCTCGCTTCTCAAACCACTCCCACTCATTGCATTATATATACTCCACAAATGAAGCGTCTGTATCGTCACCAGCGAAGGTTTCTCCAGCACTGGCTGTAAAGCGAGAGCGGCGCGTGAGAGCTGATGGTAATGTTCTCCCAGATCGTTGTTAGATTTTGTGCTGGTTATGTGGGAGTTGTAGTGCGTGCGAACTTGTAAGGGTGAACCCGAGGAGGTGCCCATACCAATGAGTTCCGTACCCATATCCGAACCCGAAGGCCGAACGAGCGCACCCACAGCAAGGATAATAAACAATAGCGCAAGATCATGTGGGCCCGAATAGTCTCCTTCTCCTTCTCCACCCCCGTCCCCTCCAGCCTCTTCCCCTTCTAGTAACTGTGCTCTCCGTTCAGCACGATCATATAACGCAACAACCATCTCATCCAACTGTGCTTTGGTAACACCATGGAATATCCACGAACATTGCGTTAAGTACGTTTGGACTAGTCCTTCGGCGGTCGATCGGGATGGGAGGTGGGACGCGATAAGGTCTTGAATGCCTACGGGGGAACCCAACGGGGTAAACGGGAATGAAGAAGAGAAGAGCGTGAGGGGGTCGGTAGGTGTGAACGCCACGGAGCTAGGTGAGGATGATGGGAGGTGCGGGGAGGTATATGAAGAGCTCGTGAGTGGTGTCGAGGGATTCGGTGACGGTGAAAGGTTTGACTATTGGAAATATTATTTTTATTTCAGATGAGTCGTCACTAGAGGAGAAAGGGAAACGTACTATGAGAAGACTCTACAGTACATTCAGTGGTAATTAGTGATATGTGACACGAATCAATTGAGTAACAAAAACACTCACTTCGACGCCGCCAGTAGGCCCAAAAAACCTCGATATCCCGTGGTTAGATATACTAAGTGTCCCCAACGCATTGGTGACATCCCCTCCCACTTCCGTTCGCTTTTCCTCATCCACTTCCACTTCGTCCATCATTCCCAAGTCGTCATTATCCCTGGTGAGGAGGTCATGAATCAACAATGGATGCGAGGCTTGTAGAGACATGAGTGCATCCTCAAGCAGTCTAATACGCGTGCTCAGAGCGGCGATGCGCCGGTGGAGGTGTTCTGTAGCTGCAAGCACGAACCGTGTGCTTTGGCCTGTCGACAGGCTGCCTGCATAGGTATGAAAGAATGTGTCGGTTCTGCAAGGGTAAGGCTACGTTATGGTACTCACCATTGGGACATAGGGCGGCGCACCCCCGACGCTAAGGGCAATCATACAATGAATATTTGCCTTGTCGAGAGGACGAGGAAAAACATGAAGGGTACCTGGCAGGATTGACATGGAATTTGCTTGTCGCACTTTATCTTGAGCCTGAGTATGTATATAGGTTAGTACGTTGAGTTGAGTAATTTCATATGCGATCATCGCACCTTCGACATTCGGCACAGCTAATCTGTGTCAGGAAAGGTATATTACATGATCGTCAGTGAAAAGAACCCTTTCAGCCACTGATCGAGAAGTAAACGTACTTCGCCTAATTGTGACAATATTCGTTAGAATGCTGGAAGATCGTGGGCGAAACCATACCTCGAATCCTCTTCTGTTCCAACTCCCTCACATGCCCCATATCGAACGCCAGTCCTCCATACTCATCCAAATCCTTCCTAGTTGCGCGTCTCTTCAGCTTCGCTTGCGTTGGCTCAGCGGGCATTCTCTTATGTAGGCGCACTTCAGAAAGTATCTGAAGACCTCAACTGGGCAGCTTCTTATTTGGCAAGGGCCTAAGACCGCTGGCGATCCGTTTCTCACGATCTCATTTGGTGTGACCATACGGGCATTGACATGCAATGATGGAGACTGTGTCGAGAGGGGACGAGACTTTCCATGCCGCACTATGGTCACTTGAGAGGACCGGTTATTTTTGTGATTGTTTACCGGCTTCGGACCCGAAGGATTTCAATGATTCATGGGAAACCAGATTTCAATCAAACCCGCTTGCTTGGATGATCTGCTTGAGGAGATGTGCAGAAAACTTCTTTTGCTGATGGCGTCCATATGCATGTTGTACACACGTGTCTTACTTTTGGTCATCACCCCAAAAGATCATTGTAGACCTGTGCAGGTACCACATTGCACCCTAGACATCGCCATATCACATGGTTAGATTATCATAGCAGCTCGATTTCAGGAAGGTTTGACTGAGTATATATCTATCATTTCTGGTCGTGCCACCTGAATCAAACCTGGGTCCGCACGTGCATTCCAAATAACATGTTTTCATATGCTCTTAAGAACATGATTCACTAAGCTATATTTCAATATTACAATTACAAGGTTGTATGAAAGCTTGGGTCGAACTGAGGAATACAACGACACGAACTTTGCCGGCAGTGAAGCCTCTTGACAGATGAGTATACATCACTTCTCTCTGACTGCCGCCGCATCAATATTGACATCCCTGCTTTTTCAATTTCGAATACCATGTCTTCCGCTGCCGAGCCATTCAAGGAAGTCAAATTCTCCAAAATTCTAGGTGCTTTGGAAGATGTGAAAGAGCGATTGAAGATCATCAAGGCTTCTGTGAAGGATACAGAGATGAGGTGCACATGACATGATGCTACAAAGACAACTGACAAAGAGCTAGAAGGACTGAAGAAAACCATTGAAGCCCAAGGCAAGCAGCTAACGGAGGTTGTTGCAGATAACAAAAACCTATGAAAGGAAATAGAGGTATTACAAGAGAATCTTGATGACGTCCAAAATGAAAATTTACGTATGACATCGAGTGAAAGCCTGGGCAAATCCGACTGCGATGATGCCCTGTCGGAACCAGAAAGTAGAGAAGGCGGAAGCAAGTGAAGCGGCCTACAAAGATATTAATATGAAAGCGTGTGACATATGTAATAGAAGCCCAACAATTCAGAATCAAATGCTGATGGCCCAATTCAGGAATTGACAAGATATGCATTCTCTTATCAGCTTAGAGTTCCAAGGGAGATGTTCAAAAAAAAAACATGCCCTGGTATCCTGACAGAAATGACACATCCACCTGGCCTCAAATCATGAGGACAGACAATCCAGTCATTTGCTTCTGACGGGATACGCTCTGGGACCATCCGGACAATTACTATGCAATCCAATTGATAATGGCATACATGTGAGTGCATGGAGAGAACATTGGGCCAGCAGATGCTCCAGCATTCAAACATATTAGTGACAAGGACCATCAGCAATATGGATTTCGAACCAGTCAGAAGCAACAGATTCTTGGTCTCATGTAAAAAGGGGATCCAAAGGTTTGAGGATGAGGCAGGACCAGCAAAAATGAAACAAGGCCCAAGAATGACACAGCAGAGATGCAAAATATGATGCAATCTTCAGTGCAAAATGAATGTCTAATGATGAAGACAAACTTGATGAGTCTGGAAATAAAATGCGGTACTTTGTCTCCTCTTTCTGCACATAAGGCAAGGTCCATCCATGCTTGACTTTGATAGAATGGTGTTCCATCATTCATCAAAGGTGTCACTGATGACATTGAGATCCAGCCAGAGGCCTTGTAAATAACAAAGGAGGAGAGAATACAATGAGTCATCAGGAAGTGTAAGGGAATGCCTGACTGTGGATAATCCAGGCAATGCCTGGCTGTGGATAATCCAGGCAATGCCCACCAGACACAACCTGACCATCAGGCCAGAGGCAAGTGGCAAGGAGGCTGGCCAAGAGGCACAGCAGGCAAGGGGTGGACAACTAGCAAGCAACAAAGGTGGAAGGTGAGGCAGAAGACAAGGGGCCACACTGACCAGGCTTACAGTCCCACTAATGAATAGACCTGGAAGCAGTGCTGCTGTCAGGACTAGGGGATGTTCCATGCCCCAGTCCACTCTATATACTACATTGACTAATATGACTACTATCTATTGACTAAAAGGGGGCCACTGACTATGAGCTATTGACTAAAGCAGGCCAGTATGTAATAGAGGCTATGTAAGTGACAGTAATCCTGCTGAGTAATGCCAAGACAAGTATGTAACTAAATGTGACACACAGGGTGGGCACAGGGCTGGCTATACCCATTAGGAAGATAGAAAGATAGAACCAGGACAGTGAGGAAGTCAGGAGGTACATGGGTAGCCAGGATAATGGCTAGAGTTGAGTGCCAATAGTCAAAGGCTGAGCCTAGCACAGGTGGGTTGGTGCTAAGGACCAGCCCCTTGACAGGAAGGATGGTTGAGACATCAATGTGCCTCCCAAGATGCCTAGGAAGCAAGACATAATAAATGACCGGTTCAGTCATCATACCACTCATATCTCATGACCTCCTTGGCAGATAATTGATTTGGCATAGTTTTTTTTTTCAACTTTGGATGCATTTTTGGTGAAAAAAAGACAATATTTATGGAGTAAGTGGGTCATGACCCAGTTCTGCATTAGAGATAGTCCAATACAGCTGTCATCATATCCATTGTGCTTCACCTTTTCAAGCATTCCATTGAAGCATTCAAGCACAAATAACAGCCATAGACAGGCCCAAACAGTTTGATGAACCTAGAATAGTGTGTAGATAGGTGATTCTTTGTAGTCATCAATTTCCAGTCTCTTCAATGAGTAGTTGTATGGATTGAGGTAATCTTATCCCACTTGAGGCTGATTCATGGAGATAGAACAAGGAGTTGCACACCAAGAGCAAGCTTTAGACCTGCTCATAGATCCCTCTGTAATTTTGATTGTGTTGCAGAAGATTGATTACTGTTAGTAGGATTGGTGGATGACCCTGGTGGATGTTGTCATTGCTGTTATGCCATATATTTCCATCCTTGGCTCCTTGGAATGTTTGATCAGCAGCTTCAAAATCAATAAGATTGGCCAATATATTTTGCTCAAGCTACTTGAACTCATTGGCTATTGGCTCCACACCATTGTTTAGTTGTTTCCCTGTTGGCTCTTTGGCTCTTGGCATGATTGAGGGACAGATAACATTGAACAAGAGGTAACAATGTTGATGGAACCAGTTGAATGTGGGCATACAGAAAGTATGCTGAATCTGAAGTCCAATTAGATGGCATCAAGAAGATGTAATGAATTGCTTCCCAGTCAGTATTCAACATGAGTTGAAGTCCAAAGCAATAAGTATACAGTTTGCTAGCATGTGCACCAGCCATTGAGACATTGTAAATAGTTCCCAAGCTTCTGTCTTCATGACAAATACCTGTTTTAGATTGATACCACATGTTGCTGTCATGTATATCTGGCATGATGAACTCTGGTTCTACCTTCTGATTGGGTATATGGGCTTTGTTTCAAGCCACCAAAGTGGCAAATCCTGGTGCAAGAACATTTGATGAAAACTCGATGATTGATACTCATGGATGAATTGCACCATTTTTCTCAGTATGAACAATACCTGGGCAATTTTGACTGGGGCAGACAAGACTATTGAGATCATTAAGTTGACCCAGCATAACAAGCTTCTAGCAGGTTGGACATATGGGCTGTTGTATTATATGTGCATCAGAATTGATCCCAGAACATTTACTGGCACTCTAAAGGTTCTGACAGGCACTGGTGATGTGATCCTATGCTGCCTAGCTGCCATGCAGGAAACACAAAAAGGCCACTAGATAGGGTAGCATTTGCAGTCAGATCAATTATGTGCATGAGAGATAAGCTAAGTAAGTTCAAGAGAACTATTTTTAGGTGGTTGGAAGTGAAAGGACAAGTGGACAAGGGTCAAGGTAGTTGCATGTGCTAGTCCAAGTCAGTAGATACTAACAAAATGGATGCTAGAAAGAGGCACTAGGAGACAGACCCTAGTACCTTGGAGTCACAAAGAGTACCTGTACATGGTACTGTCTTAGATGAAGTTGCTAAGCTTAGGTGAGTGTTGCTAAGGAAAAGTGAAGAGTAATATCAAAAGAAAAGAGGCAACTGGCTCAGGCCTTCACTGTGAACTCTGCACCCCAGAAATTCCAGGACATCATGCCTCTGTATCTCCACACATTTGAGGACATGTTCTCCAAGGGTTCTTTTGACTCACTCCCAGAATGCAAGCAGTGGGATCATGCCATCAAATTAATGCTGGATTCCAAGCCAGCAAGCTATAAGGTTTACCTGCTAGCACTGAAGGAGCAGGACAAACTCAATACCTTCTTGCAGGAGAACCTGACCTCTGGTTGTATTTGCCCCTCCAAATCCCCAATGCCTTCTCCAGTCTTCTTCATCAAAAAGAAGGACAGCTCTCTCTGACTGGTCCAGGACTACTGAGTCCTTATTGCCATGACTGTGAAGAACTGCTACCCCCTCCCCCTCATCTCCAAGCTTGTCAATAACCTTTGGGGTGTGCAGTACTTCACTAAATTGGACATCTTCTTAGTGTAGTGGTAAGCTGAGATGATGGAGGGAATATGTAGCTCAATTCTTCAATGGTAGGTAAGTACAAAATGGTAAGTGATACTGTTTGTAATTTATTGTAACCAAAAAGAGATGGATAATAGGGCCAACACATATTAGTAACAAGTGGCCAGTCAAGTAAATAGTGGTCAAAGCACAGTAAGTAAAAGGAGTGGTGTGCAGTGTGATAGCTATGGTCAATGGGAAAGAGCAAAGGGTTGATCACCAGCAAATATAGTGACAGTGTTAATTAGAGACAAAAGGGGAAAGTCAAACAATAAAGGAGTCATTAGCAACTATAAGGCTGGCCAGCAGAGAGCAAAGTGTGATAGACAGGGCAAGAAATGTGACAGGTCATAAGGTAGACCACATGCAAAGCAGTTAATACATGAAGGGCCATTGTGTTGTTAAGGGTCATTGTTAATGCATGAATTGAGGGCCTGTCCAGGTCATAAGTCTAGATCAATTGGTCACATGCATGACAATAAGGAAGTCCATGGTAGGTTGGCTAAGTTAGGTGTGCTGCCAAAAATTTGATACAAGTCAGATTTGTTGGCATTGGTGATAGACGAGGCTTATCACTGGGTTCTCTGGGAGTGCATTTGCAACAGCAAGAATGTTGAAAAAGGCAGTGAGGTCTTGGTATGCATGTTCCCATCTTAATTTTCCAAAAGTTTCCTAAAACTGCCTTGAGATAGGTTATCTGTACACATAGTACTTCATTGTGGTATTTGACTCTGTGTCATCATCATTCCTAGTTGGATCTTGCCATGGATTAAGATCCAGATCTGGGCTTGCAGCAACAACAGTCTTGGGAAATATTTAATGAAGGCCTGCATAATGGTCCACTGCTGGAGGATTAAGTATGAGATGGATGACAATATGGTGCACAAGAAAGAGCATGAGATAGTGGTGATTCATGATATGGTTGACATGATGGTACATGAGACCAAGACAGATTTTCATTGAAAGAGCCATGGGAGAGAGATTTTCCCATAGGATGATGCAAATGAAGGTGCATGAAACAGTGTCTGTGGAACCCCTTGATGGCCAGGTGCATGAAACAGAGAGTGAGAAGGCAATTGAAACAAGATTTTTGACCAGATCTCTGTATTCTGAGTACTAGTACCTATAGATAGTTCCTCACTTATTCTTAAAGCTCCAATTATGCTATACTTAGCCAAGGATACAGACTGAAGTCTGATGCATGATTGACCATAATATCTTTTATGCTGCACTAATATATACCTTGAATAATAGGAAGGAGTACATACACCTCAATTACATAGCATAGGACATCATCAGGAAAAAGCACCAGGTGGGTAATTACCTGCCAACACTTGATAATTGCTATTTGTGGAAACTGCAGCAATAGAGGCACCACCATAAGTTAAAATCAGTCAATTGGATGTGACCACAGGTATACTTGTAAGGCAATGCCTTACATTATGTAATCTAGTCTGAAATATGCAGCACTGGAAGATGATGCCACATATATATAAACAATACAATATAAGACCTATTAAATCAGGTATTTCCCTGTTTACCCAAAGGACCATATCTTGGATGTCTTTTGGGGATGTAGAGGTCCTTAGACACTTTGTTACCCTGTAAGTCTTTCAATGCAAATAGTTTACATTCAATCAGCAGCTGCCTTGGATTCTGCCACAGCCTGTTCTACTCATGGATGGTAGTGCATTGTCTGGGTTGTTTATGTATGTCAGTCTGAGAATGCAATTTGACTGACACAATTGCTAGGGTTAGATTTCTAGCTCATTTGGCTCTGGTTCTGCTGGTTGTGCACTCACTTCTCCTGAAGATGTCAAATTATCATCATCATATTGAATTTGTTCAGCTGGCTAATTGTTTGGTTGATCCAATGTGATATGTTCATTTTCTGTGATGTTACTGGGATGTGGGACTGGAGGATGTGAGTAGCCATCATGACTCTTGCAGAACCTGACATGTTAGGTTTGTAGATCTTGCCAGTCTGCTTGTTGTAGCATCTGTATGCCTCTGAGTTCAGCTCATATCCAACCAGTATACATTTAATCAACTGAGCATAGATTTTCAGATATTTCTCTGCAGCCTTTGACTTTCTGGACCCTCACAGCTTTCCTGCATCCAATCATTTCTATTAGGGGACTGGTCTCTGAACCATGTCCAACTCTACTCTGAGCTTAGTCTGAGGATGCACCCACTCTTAGCACATCTGAATGACTGCTTGGCCTGCCCTATCCCCTTCT